>SKCR01048492.1:0-63405 GCA_019454045.1 Zanthoxylum bungeanum
TTCAAAAGATAAGGGCAAAAACCCTTCACTCGAATGAGTTATTATATATGAGCTCATGATATTTCTGGGGTAAATAATATAGCATGCAACCAATGTTGCTTATTTTCAGGTCCTAGTGGTGCTGGGTTTGAACACCTATTTTGTGGACTTGGTTTGGTTAGAGATGGATTTCTTTGGCTGTGTCCAGCTCATAAAATAGGTCTTAAGCCTTGATTCGTTATGCACTTTATTTTTCCACGCAAGTGATTTATATACTTTGGTGTTTATGTCATATGCATAAGTGTTGTATTTAGCTACTTTTAAAATGATGCATATTGTTTCATGTCATAAACAACTGAATACTGACTGGGTATCATTGTGTCAGCTTTACATGTTGTTTCAGTCAGTTTTTGACAGGATTTTTATTTATCTCAGTATGTGCCTGTGTGTGCTTCATGCTATTGCATATTTTTTTCCTTCTTGTGCACCTTTCTGAGTTTTGGTTTACTTCCCGTTTGTTATTTTGCTAACTGTTTGTGCCTGTTAGTGAGGGGGAGTAATTCCTGTTTGTTCATGCTCTTGCATGTGTTTTCTCCTGTTCTCCTGTTATTTTTCCTGTTTCTTTTATCCTTTGTCATTTCGTGACAAAAAGGGGGAGAGTAATATATTAAGGGGGAGAGCCTTAATATATAGGAGGGAGTTAAGATTAAGGGGGAGAATGATTTCTACTTGTACATGCATGAGATCTTTACCTGCTTTATGGTTTACTTGATTATCCCAATGCTTTTCACGGTATATTGTTGTTTGTGGATGTTTCAGGTAGCAGGTATGTTGCTGCGGTGGCATTACTTTCAAGACTACTTTGTTAGGTGTTAGATCGAGTCCATTTGTAATAAGTCACTGTTTTGATGGTTGACAGTTGACTATTTGCTTTTTGGGTCTATTACCGTAGTCTTTGTATTAGGTAGTGTTTTGTCACGGAATGCCAAAGGGGGAGATTGTTAGCACCTTTTTTATTGGCATGTATCCGTGACAAAACAAGTTCAATTGAGTTGTAATCTTTCATGAAGATCTTTGTGCAATTGGACTGGTTTCTGGCTGCTGTGCATCAGACATGCGTTCGTGGTGCGTTCGTTGCAGTGTTCGAACGATTGGCGTTAGTGCTGCGTTCGTTTGTGGGTTCGAACGTGTGGCGTTAGTGGCACGTTCTTTATTGGGTTCGAACGAGAGCATTCCAGAGAGCAAACGTTCGAGGCACGTTCTTGTGGGGTTCGAACGGGAGCATTCCAGAGAGCTCACGTTCGTTGTGCGTTCGATTAACGTTCGAACGAGTCTTTACAGAAAGGGCGCGTTCATGTAGCGTTCTAGTAAGCGTTCGAACGCGACTGCGATCTGAACGCGTTTTTGGCCTGCAAAACCCTAGGTTTTCACCCTACATATATATATATAACCCTTAGCCGCCATTCTAGTTAGTTGAAACATATTCCTTTTGAGCCAAAACCTCTCAACAGCTTTCAACTCTTTTGATTTCACCTTGAAGACTCTTTGAATCTCATGTCTTCTATTTGTTTGGTGAAATCCAATCTTTGATAAACCTTCAACACAACATAACCCAAAATCCCTAATTCTTTAGAGTTCTATAGGAGGAGTTTTGGTAGTCGGAGTTCCGGCGTCAGTGGTGATATAATCTACTCAGAGACTTCAGAGGTTCTGAAGAAAACCATGGGTCGCGGGCTTGAGGAGTTGCATTGAGTTCTTGCAGTATTGAGGTACTTGAGTCGGTGGAGTTGCCACCATAGGTCTTGACCATCGCTGTAAGTTTTTCTCGATATAGTGGATTCGGGTGGTAGCCTATACCCGGAGTGGTTTTTTACTCGGAAGAGTTTTCCACTTCGTCACCAAAATCATTGTGTTGAATTTTGTGTGATTGATTTTATTTGCTGCTTTATTTATCGTTATTGTTTTTATATTTGCAGCATATTTTATTTATTTGTTATTGTGGTTGCCTGTTAATTTGCCTGTTGCAATTCCATAGTAGCAGTAACAGGACTTGTCCTGCTTATTGTTTGTAATTCCGCATAGGGTCAGAACTTAGGATAACCCCGAATTTTCATTAGGGTTGAGCATCGGTTCCAGTTTTACCCGGAATCGATTGGAATCACAATGTTTTTTCAGATTTGGAATCTGAACCGGTTGGTATCGGACCGGATCCGGTTCCAAAAAGGAAGAACCAAATTTAAACGGTCCAGTTCCAATTTGTTAGTTCCATTTTTATTGACAATATCTGTAACAAAATAATTTCAATTGAGTTGTAATAAATCTTGAAGATCTTAGAGCAATTGGACGTGTATTTGGCAAAGCTAGAGTAAATTCATTAGTGCTGCGTTCGTTGAAGCGTTCGAACGTGTGGCGTTAGTGGCACGTTCGCTGTTGGGTTCGAACGAAATATTCCAGTGAGTAAACGTTCGTGGTGTGTTTGAGTAAGTGTTCGAATGAAATATTCCAGAGAGAAAATGTTCATGGTGCGTTCGAGTAAACATTCGAACGAACCTTTCCAGAGAGCACGGGTTCGTGACGTGTTCGAGTGACGTTCGAACGCCTATACGGAACTGAGTTAATTTGGACGCGTTTTTAAACTCATTTGGTATTGGGAAACCTCTCTTTTTAGCCTACCTATATAAATCACATATAGCCACATTTCCCAAGGGTTGAAAATATATTCTCTCAAAGCTGCAAACCTTCATAGTTTTTCAACCTATACTTTTCTCACCTTGAAGACTTCATTATTTTCCTTGTCTTCTCTTTTGTAGTGAAATTGATCTTTGTTAAAACATCAACACAAATCAAAAACCAATTTCCTAAACCTTCAGATTTCTCAAGGAGGAAGATTGACAGTCAGAGTTCCGACATTTAGAGTTGATTCACTCAGATACTTCAGAGGTTCTGAAGAAAATCGTGGGGTACGGGCTCGAGGAGTTCTTCAAGTTCTTGCAGTCTAGAGGTACTAGAGTCGGTGGAGTTGCCACCATAGGTCTTTTACCATCACTGTAAGTTTTTCTCTTGATAGTGGATTTGGGCTGGTATCCGAGATACTCAGAGTGATTTTTTACTCGCACGAGTTTTCCATTTCGTCACCAAAATATTTGTGTTGATTTTGTGTAATTGCTTTTAATATTCTGCATTATATTTTAATTATTTGATATTGAGGTTGCTTGTTAGAAATCCATAGAATCAATAGTGAGGACTTGTCTTGATTTATTGTGTTAATTCTTCATAGGGTCAGAACCTAGGATAAACACGAACTTTCAATTGGTATCAGAGCTTGAACTCGATCATTGACCCGTTAGCTATGGAACGTAGTCAACCATTAAATTTTCCCCAATTCTTTGATGGGACTGAATATTTACATTGGAAGGTTCGCATGAGAGCGTTCATTATGTCCTTAGATGAGAGGGTATGGATGACAGTGGAGTACGGGTGGAAACCTCTCGTGGTTATAGTTGATGAGGTCTCTTCCCCTAAAGACAAACTGACCTGGACCAAAGATGATTTTGACGCTAGTAATAGGAACAACAAGACAATTAATGTCATTCATGGTTCTATTTGCTCGGCAGAATTTAGGAGAATTTCCATGTCTGAAATAGCCAAGGATGCTTGGGACATCCTGCAGACTGTGCATGAGGGCACACTGTCCATTAAAAATAATAGACTCCATGATCTTTCTACTAGATTTGAGGTCGCCCAGATGAAAGATTACAAGACCTTTTATGAGTTCTACGCTGATATTAATGATGTCGTTAACTCAAGCTTTAACCTAGGCGAGGTTATTCCTACTAATAAGATAGTAAGGAAAATCCTTAGATCCTTGTCTGATAAGTTCCTAACGAAGATCACCACCATCGAGGAAACAAATGACCTCGATCAGCTTAAACTAGACGACCTTATAGAAAAGCTGCACGTTTATGAGAAGAAGCTTACTGACTATAGAAAGCCCAAAACCATAGTGATAAAGACCACCAAGGAAGTTGCTCATGATCCATCTAGCGATGATGATGATACCCTCACAGATCATGATTTGGCCATGTTTGCAAAGAAAATTAAGAAATTTCTTAAGCTGAAAAAGAATGGTCGTAACGGTAATAGAGATACAGAAAATGGGCCTAAAGAGAGTAGGCACAGTAGGATGAAGTTTAAAGAGGATAGAGGTAGCAAACCCCGAGGTATCCAATGTCACGAGTGTGAAGGTTATGGGCATATTCGATCTGAGTGCCCCACATAACTTAAGGGTAAAGGTAAGAGAGTCATGACAGCCTCCCTTAGTGATTCAGAAGGTGGCTATACTTCTGATGAGTCTCTTAAGAATAAGAGCAACTATATGGCTTTTATTGCTAATGTAACTGATGAGAGAGGGAATGATGTTAATGATGTTGATTCAGAAGTCTCTCTCGATGAGTCTGTAGATGAGGATAGTCTTCAAGTAGCTTATGCTGAACTATTTAATGAGAGTTTAGCTATCAAGAAGACACGAACATAGAGGTTAATAAGAGGCTGAAGGAAGTAGAGCTAGAAAAGAATGAAGCTCAAGCTAAGTTTGAGCAAAGCCTTGTGATGGTAGATGACCTCAATGAGAGGAATAAGGGTCTAGTTGATAGAGTCAACTCCTTAGAAACTGAACTTGAAGATGCTAAAACCCAATTGTCTGCATTTTTAAGTGGAAATAAACAACTAGATTGTATGTTAGGAATTAGCGTTGAGCCTAATTGTGATAAGACGTCATCGTCTAGAGTTGTGCCTAATCCTCATAAACATGACTTAGGTAAGAAGCCTGTTGCGTGTTGTCATATGTTTCCTCAGTTTGTTCCTCGTTTTATGTCTTAACCTCAATCTAGAGGTGTGGTGGGTAAACCTTGCTCTCATTCGAGGTTTGTGCCTATTTTCCATCATTGTGGCAAGGTAGAACATATTAGGCCTAAATGCTTTTTATTGCACAAACACAAGAAAAGACCTAAAAGTATGTCACATAGATTTGACTCTTCAAATCTTGTGTCTCAAGTTTCTGCACTAGCTAAACAAACACAATTCTTTAGTGAGAAACTTGTTGTGTTGACTAGGAATTCTCAAGTCGAAGAAATTCTTAAGAGAGTTTGGGTGAGGAAGGAAGATGACTTCCCATCTACTTCTGAATGCCTTGATCCTCAAAGGTGTGATGTGAGTGCACTTCGGTGTAACTCTACTTAAAAGTTGCATTTTATTTCCCCATTGCATGTGTGTGTGTGCGCGCGCGCGTGTATTTTTATATTTTTTACACGTCTATTTTTTTATTGCATATGAGTAGGTGTGTTGTTTTGTTTTTGTTATATGTTCCTTGGTATATATGATAGAAACCCGAACATAAATTTCATAGCCGATTCCGAATAAATGGTAGTATGATCTACACTCGGGATACAACTCCACGTACCATTGGATATTGACAAGTCATGGTGTGTCTTTATATTTTTTAGGTATTAAAAATGAAAAAAAAAATAAAATGAGAAAGACCAAAAATATTTTTTCTGGCTTGTTAGAGCATGAAAAGCTTGTTGCATGTGATTCTGGTATGTATGATATATGTTTTTGCATGTGTAATATGCTTTTATTTTTCTTGATACTCTATATGCATAAGTGTGTGTGGTAAAAACCCTTACCATATTTTATGCTTGCACTTCACATACACATTTTTTTATATTGTCAAAGCTTGGTCGCATGTATGAGTTTTTGAACGGTAATCTAATCTCAACCATACTTTGCTCACTAAATAGTGTGACCTTTGACTAGATGACCTTGTGCTATCCCCTTGTAAAAATAAAAAGAAAAAAATTTACACGAGTCTCAAGTGCAAAAGAGCCTACGGGCCAAATTCAAAAGATAAGGCAAAAACCCTTCACTCGAAATAGTTTTTATTATGAGCTCATCTTATTTATGGGGAGAATAATATAGCATGCAACCAATGTTGCTTAATTTTAGGTCCTAGTGGTGCTAGGTTTGAACGCATATTTTGTGGCTTTGGTTTGTTAAGAGATGAGATTTCTTTGGCTATGTCCCACTCATAAAATAAAGTCTTAGGCCTTGATTTGTTGTGCACTTATATTTCACACAAGTACTTATTATGCTTTGGTGTTTATGTCATATGCATACGTGTAATATTTAGCAAAATATAAAGTGATGCATATTATCTCATGTCATAACACAACTGATTACTGACTGAGTATCATTGTACTTGCTTGAAGTGCTGTTTCAGTCAATTTTGTTGATTTTTGTTTTTACCTCATTGTGTGCCTGTGTATGCTTCAAGTTTATGCATACATATTTTCTTTGCATATTTATAAGTGTTTACTTCCCGTATAATTTTGTGCTAACTTAGTAGACTTGTTAGTGATAGGGAGTAAGTCCTGTTTGCATATACTCTTGCATGTGTTGTTTATCCTGGTATCTTCACCATTTGTCATTTCGTGACAAAAAAAAAGAGTAGTATATGTGAGAGTAATAGTATATGTGAGTCGTAGTATATCCATTTGATATCTCTGTTTTAAGGGTTAATGGGGAGTATGATATCTACTATCTATTTATACATGCATGAGTTTATCATTGCTTTATCTGTTCTTTATAATGAGTTTATAATCCTTGTACTTTTCACGGTATGTTTCTGTTTGTGGATATTTCAGGTAAGCAGATTTGGTAGTTGTGGTGGCATTGATTTCAAGACTACTTGGTTAGGTATTAGATCGAGTGTTATTATAATAAGTCACTGTCTTGATGGGTGGCAGTTGACTATTTTCCTTTTTGGGTCTTTTACCGTAGTCTTTGTATTAGGTAATATTTTATCACGGAATACCAAAGGGGGAGATTGTAAGTTCCATTTTTATTGGCTATGTCCGTAACAAAACAAGTTCAATTGAGTTGTAATAAGTCTTGAAGATCTTGGAGGAATTCGACTGGCATTTAG
Organism: Zanthoxylum bungeanum; assembly: GCA_019454045.1. Taxonomy (NCBI): domain Eukaryota; kingdom Viridiplantae; phylum Streptophyta; class Magnoliopsida; order Sapindales; family Rutaceae; genus Zanthoxylum; species Zanthoxylum bungeanum. Next base: position 6,962 of record SKCR01048492.1, read on the forward strand.
CAAAGCTGGAGTAAATTCGTTAGTGCTGCGTTCGTTGAAGCGTTCGACCGTGTGGTGCGTTCGAGTAAGCGTTCGAACGAAACATTCCAGAGAGCAAACATTTGTGGTGTGTTCAAGTAAATGTTTGAACGAACCCTTACAAAGAGCATGTGTTCGAGTGGCGTTCGAACGCCCATGCGGAACTGAGTTATTTTGGACTCGTTTTTAACCTAATTTGGTATTGGGAAGCCTATCTTTTTACCCTATGAAAAGCGGAAAATATATCAATATTTACCGCCCCTTTTACTTAATATTTTGTATAGTTTCTCGATTTTTATGAACGTTTTGATGTGTTTGTGTTTATTTTATAAATCGGGGCTAAAACGATGAATTTTGGATCAAAAATGGAAAAATTGGAATTTTACTAGGCGTGTCGCGACGCGAAACATTCTACGCATCTCGACGCAGACTCAATTATGCACCGAAAGTTTACAATAGTGACACGCGTCATCTACTGTTGTGCGTGTCACGACACGCAAGTGTTTTGCTTCGCGACGCAGGACGATTTTGAAGCCTATAAATAACAGCCCACATCAGTTGTAAAAACTCATGTTTTCTTTTGGGGTTTCTCTGGAAAACTTAGAAGAGAGTGTCGAGTGTGTTTATTTTCAGCTTTCTTGTATTTTCTTTTTATTTTAGTAATAAAATTTTGTCTGTTTTTATTCAAGCATGAGTAGGTAACTTCTTTCTGCTGGAGTAAAGGGTGAAGCTTTTAATATGATAAGGTAGATCAATCTCACTTATTTTATAATATAGAAATTGTAATTTAATAATATTGATTAATGTTGATACCGCCTATATGGCTGGTTTTACTTATTTGACATTATTAGATACTGCCTATATGGCTGGTTTATGGACAAATAATAATACCGCCTTTATGGCTTGTTTGACTTAATTAATCGGATAACACTGACAATTTTTATATTATAATAATGTGAGATTTCTACATTTGATATATTAAAAGTGGATCCCCTAACTCCAGCATTTTATTTTATTGTTTTAACTTTTAGTTTTCTTATTATTTTATGATGTTTTGTTTATTATTTTATTTTTTTAGTAATCCTAGGTATGTGTTGTAACTAAATACATTATTTATGGTTGTAATGAATTCCAATATCAATGATTTTATAAGTTGATTTATCTTGTGTCTTGTGTGATGTTTTGGTTTATTTATTGAGTCTTAATCTTAATGCTTCTTGTTGATTGGCCACCAATAAGATTGATGTGGTAAACTTAAAATGAACTTGACGAAAGGATTTTAGGTTTCAGCCTTAGACTCAATAACTCACGATCTCACCTTAGAGATTTCCTTCCAGGATAGACATATACCTATCGGGCGTGGGTAGCCATAATTGGAACTTGATCTTAATGAATTCAGACTTTCTTAATTAACATAGACATATAGTTAATTGGGTTACTTTAGGTGTTTGCATTCGACCATCGATAGAGGCTTTTATATATTTTCGTGTTTCAGGTTAATAAACCAACATATTACACAAATATAAGATATTCACTTCATCTTTAGAAGAATAGTGGAAGGATTCATAACCCTATATAGTTTCATATTATTGATTATTTTTAGAATTTACCTTTGTTTTGTTTTATTTACTTGTTTTTAGATAAAATCACCATCCTACCAATAATCAATTTTAATTAGATACTTGTATAAATTTAGCTTCAATAATTAATAACATAAGTAATAAGTCCTCATGAGATCGATATATTTTATACTACTTGGATGATACATGCGCTTGCGTAACGTGTGTGATTTCACCGATCACCCTACCTATATAAAGCACATATAGTCTCATTTTCCAAGGGTTGAAAACATATTCTCTCAAAGTTGCAAACCTTAATAGCTTTTCAACCTATTCTTTTTCACCTTGAATACTTCATTATTTTCCTTGTCTTCGCTTTTGTGGTGAGATTGATCTTTGTTAAACCATCAACACAAATCAAAACCCAATTTCCTAAACCTTCAGAGTTCTCAAGGATGAAGATTGGCAGTCGGAGTTCCGGCATTTAGAGTTGATTCACTTAGAGACTTTAGAGGTTCTGAAGAAAACTGTAGGGTACGGACTCGATGAGTTCTTCGAGTTCTTGCAGTCTAGAGGTGCTAGAATCGGTGAAGTTGTCATCATAGGTCTTTTACTATCACTGTAAGTTTTTCTCTTGATAGTGGATTTGGGCTGGTAGCCGAGATACCCGGAGTGATTTTTTACTCACACGAGTTAATTGTTTGATATTGAGGTTGCTTGTTTGAAATCCATGGAACCAATAGTCATGACTTATCTTGATTTATTTTAATTCCGCATAGGGTCAGAACCTAGGATAACACGAACTTTCACGGTTCTGTCATGGATGGAACCAGAACCAGAACTTGTTTTGGGAACCGAATTTCAGAATCGGAACCATAACCTGTTTTGGGAACCAAATTTTGGAACCGAAATCGGAATCTATTTTGGGAATCGGATTTAGAACCAATGTTGGAACCAAATTAAAACCCAATTTCATAATCAGTTTTAAAACTCAATTTCATAACCGAAATTAAAGCCCAATTTTAACTCAATTTCATAATCAGTTTTAAAACCCAATTAAAACCAAATTTAAACACAATTAAAACCCAATTTAAACTCGAGCACTTCCTACAAGAATATTATATATTGAGTCAAAAATATTTTACAATATGCAGTTTTATTTATTATTTTATTTTTGTATGGACAATTGCCAAGAATATTATGTAATATTCAAGTGTGAGAAATATTATGTATTGAGTCAAAAATTTTATACAATATGCAGTTTTATTTAATGTTTTATTTATGTATGGATAGTTGCTAAGAATATTATGTAATATTCAAGTGTGAGAAATATTATATATTGAGTCAAAAATATTATGCAATATGCAGTTTTATTTATTATTTTATTTATGTATGGAGAGTTGCCAAGAATATTATGTAATATTCAAGTGTGAGAAATAATTGTATTTTCAAAGTTTGACAATAAAAAATAAATAGGGTAAATTATAACCGAACCAGAACCGAATTGGAACAGATTAATAGGGTATTCTATTTAATTGGTTAGGTTTCGGTTCCACGTGGAACCGAATTGGAACCGATTAATAGGGTACCATATTTAATTGAGTAGGTTCCGATTCCACACATAATCGAATAGGAACCGATAAATAAGGTACCCTATTAAATTAGGTAGGTTCCGGTTTCACGCGGAATCGGAACCGAAACCGGTTTTGTTCACCCATAATAATATGCAAACAGTTTAGAGCAAATTTCAGAAGGGTTTGTACTAATTATCATTTAGTAAATAAATATTAAAAAAACAGATTACAAAGGTGATAATAATGTATACTTATTAGATCTTTTTCAGAAATTATTATGCTTGTTAATGTCCCATTTGGCCTAGACAAATTTCCAAACAAAAATACTAATGGATCAGCTAAACTAAATTAAACACAAAGCACAGTCACATGCCTTTGGATTATCATCTCCACAAATGCTGGATTGTTTAAAAGCTTTGTAGATCAAAAAGCATAAGCTTTCTGTTAAGATTTTGAATTTTCCTTTTATGTGTGTACTTGAAAGGAAAATAAAAGGAAAATTTTCCTTTTATTTTCCAAAAAAAAAAGTGTACTTGAAAGGAATCTCAATCGTTCTTTACCGACTGAGCTACACTTGTAAAATAATGTATGTTACACATGGAGCACGTGCAAAAAAAAAAAAAAATCATGACATAAATTAAGAGACAGATCTAGTTTTTTATAGAGGGATGGAGTTGGTTATTTTGGATAATCGATACTATATGATTGAAAAATTATCCGATATCGAAGTTTAATGGAAAATAATTAGAATTTGGTTTGAAAATTAGGTGATAAAATTGATTTCGGTCGGTAATAGTTTTAATACTTCAAATATCATATATTTGATATATATATTTGATATATATATATATATATATATATATATATATATATATATTATATATATATATATATATATATATATGGCTCCATTCCACATAAAATCTACATGAACTTTACTTGAGCCTAACCGATATTTGAAAACTGTTAGTGTATTTTAATTTAATTTATTTTTGTTATTTTAGTCGATATCAAATATATGAATTTTCGATTGATTTTGAATACAGATACTGATTGTAATTTTATTTTTTCAATTATAAATAAGCATATACTGAATTTCGATTTAACATATAAGAAAAATGGTCAGATATATCTACATTGCTATCTCAACTTCTAAAACTCAAAATTCCAAAGATGAACATGTCATCATGGGAAACATGCCATGCAAATTGGCAAAACGTTGTTTTATAATGCAAACAGATGCAACGGGTCCATGCAAAATGTTTTGGCCATGGAGATGATGATGGCTGCAACCCAATTTTGTCACTAGATTTTTTGAAGCATCATGTGAGAGACACCTGGGATATTGTGAATTTCATATGGGTTAAGACACCCCTACAGACTTAATTACTTAAACTTCAGATATATATATTTTTGCAATATCCTTGATCCATGTAGCGATTTTTGGGCCAGTGACTCCCAAACTAGTTGGCTTTAGGGCACTAGGTGTTAAAACACCCTTACAAACTTAATAACTCGGATCCCAGACGTTTTTTTTTTTTAATTTTTTTTTTAATTTTTTTTATCCCATCACTTTTCATAGGTGCTTCCTCCAATTAAACTAGAGCACTGAATATTACAAGCTTTTCAATTACAGCTCATGTCCGTATGTTACCATGCACGTTAATAATATCTGTCAACTGAGCATATGAAGATCCATTTTTAGTCAATTTTATGGAGAATTCAAAAATTAAATAATTTAAAATGAAATAAACAATAATTAACTTGTTTCGAAATAGGTTTCCCGATTAATCAAATTAAAAACACAAAAACACAAAATATTTTTTGATTTTTTTGTAAAATTTTTCAATTTTTTTTGTATTTTTCGAAAAATTTTGGACTAAAAATAAAAACAAAATACAAACAAGATACTAATTAACTATTCCCCACCTCCAAACCTAAATGAGACATTGTCCCTAATGTCTTAAACAGTAGAAGAAGAGTTTAGAAGATAGTACCTGGTTAGCTGAAATTCTACATCTAAATGGGAAATTTAAAGGTTAAGATTCAGATTTATCCGACGCTTCTTACCACGATCATCATCAGACAATTTTATCTTGGAAATGATAGGGTCAATTTGTGGTTCATAGGCTAAGATTTGGTCAATTAAATCTTGGGCAGTTCTGACAGTGAATATGAGTTCTTTTAAAGGTTTTATTTCTCCGAGCATCATCAATAAATACATAAAGAAAATCATAAAATCATTATGCGTTGAACAATCCAATTGGTTTCTGGTGTATGTTCAAGTTCGCCCAAGAAGATGTTGGGCAAGGCTGCTGGCCTGAAGAGTGAGGCTGATCCGTAACATCAACTGCAGAAGAATGTGAGGTTCGAGTTGATGAACAGGAGAAGGGAAGGCCGCAATACATCTCCATCACCATTCCCTCCCGGGGCTGATTAATTAGGTTAAGGAAAATATGAAGTACTGTAAAAATCTCCTCCAACGTACCCAAACCACCTGACAAAGCAATAAAAGCATCAGCACGGTTAATCATTTTCACCAGATAACTAATTTAGTTACAACACATAACTAGGGCTAGTAAAAACTTAAAAATAAAAGACATAAAGTAAAATGGTGAAAATAAAATGCTGTAAAGTAAATACTGAAAAGTAAAATTACAATAAAATAAAATGCTAGGGGTTAAATGATCTATTTTTACCACTACTATTTTAGATATCTCCTTTAATATAATATATTAACTTGTGATAACATTACCAACCAGCCATATAAGTGGTAACCTGATTAAGTCAAATTAAGTCCGACCTGCCATAAATGCGGTATCAATATTTATCCATAAACCAGCCATATAGGTGGTAAATTACCAACCGACCAACCATGCGATATCCATGCTTAGTCAGATTGAAACCAGTTTATAATTGATTACTAACCGACCAATATAGCGATATCGTTGTTAACTCAAATTTTAAATAGTGAATATATTATAATTAAGGGAGATTAATCTAAATAGCAGTAATAAAAGTTTTACCTTTCACCCTAGCAGGGGGAAGTTACCTACTTATAGCTGAATAGTAAAAACTGAAAAAGTAAATAAAGTAAATTAATATTACAGAAAGTAACTAAAAATTAATTACAAAACTGAAATTTAAGGAAAACTATATACAAACTCCTTATTTACATCAGAGAATTCAGAGAGGAAGGTACATCTGAAACTGAAATCTCGAGCTGAATTTATAGGCGTCGATAGGCCCTGCGCGTCGCGACGCGACACCCTTTGCGTGTCGCGACGCGCGTAGATCATTTACACGTATCGGATTGGCTTCGCGAGATCGTGACACGTGTCACACTTACTTCGGCGATTGAATTATTAGTGTCAGCAGCATGTGATGGTGACACGTGTCCTGGCGCACGTTAACGTGATTCGCTGAGATGTTGACACATGGCAGGCGTATTTTAGCGTCGATGATGATTGTCGGCACCGTAGGATTGTGACACGTGGTGGGCTTTGATTGGTTGATGATGACATGGCAGTGACGTGGCAAAGTTGACTGGTCTTCTGCTGACATGTCGATGACGTGGCTGGCACGTAGGGTGACACGTGGCGATGGTGATTGTCAGCACCATAGGATGATGACACGTGGCACGACACACGTTAGCAGATGGGCTGTGATGTTGACACGTGGCACGACGCAAGTTAGCAAAGTCAAACTTCTCAGATTCTGACACGTGTTCCCGGCGCATGTTAGCATGGAGCGGCGCACGTTAGGCGTCGCGACGTAGAAGGCTTGCGCGTCGCGACACGCCAAAAGATGATTTTACCCTTTTGTGTCATTTTTCAATGTTTTGGCTCCAAATCACCTCCAGAATGTCCTGAAACTTTATTTATCTACAAAATAACACAAAACACATCAAAATATTCAAAAAACTCAAGAAACTATACAAAATATTAGGTCAAATGAGTGAGAAAAAGTGATACATTTACCACTCATCAATATGGCTCTATGTATTTGCAACCATCACTACAACAAAAGAGACATTCAGTGTCCAAACATTTAGCGTCGAAAAAATAACCCTTTAGCGTCGAATTTAAATTTCGACGCTAAAAGGTAACATTTTAGCGTCGAATCCCGATTTCGACGCTAAAGGGTCAACCCTTTAATGTCGAATTTAAATGTCGATGCTAAAGGTTCTAACCTTTAACGTCGAAATTAGATTCGTCGCTAAAGGTTTATCTTTTAGCGTCAAAATAATTATTTGACGCTAAAGGGTTGACGTTTTAGCGTCGAATTTCTATTTCGACACTAAAGATTCCACCATTTAGCATCGAAAAATTGTTTGGACGCTAGGGTCGAAAAAAAATTTGGACGCTAAAGGTTCAACCTTTAGCGTCAAATCTAAATTTCGATGCTAAAAGTTAATTTTAAATTTTTCGAATTCCTCCTTCTAAAAATTTGAATTTATCGCCTAATAAAATTTTATTGAAATTTTTGACATTTAGCGACGAACTTTCGACGCTAAAAGTCAAAAATTTCGACGCTAAAGGTTAATTTTAAAATTTTAAAATTCACGCTTTCTAAAATTTGAATTTATCTCTTCATAAAATTAGATTTAAAATTTTGATATTTAGCGACGAATTTTCGACGCTAAAAGTCAAAAATTTCGATGCTAATGGTAAATTTAATTTTTTTTTTAAATTTTGATATTTAGCGACAAATTTTCGACGCTAAAAATCAAAATTTTGGCGGAAATAATTCCCGCTATTTGAGGACCTTTAGCGACGAAAGGCTATTTCGTCACTAAAGGTTTTTTTCCCTATAAATTCATTTACTCTTTCATTTATCATATTCTCACTTTCTTTCTCTCATACTCTTATTTCCCCTTTAAAATTATTTTTTCCTTAAGTGTTTTGTTTTATTTTTTATATTTTATATTAACATCTAATATTTATTTATTTATTTTTGTAGGGGAATATGAAGATGAAGAAATGGCGAAAATAATGATAGTGAAGAAAATGAAATATAAATGAAAGTGAAGATGAAAAATATGAAAGTGAAGATGGAGAAAATATATAGAAAATTATATTTTATCATTTTGTTTATCATTTTATATTTTTTTGCTGTGATAAATTTTAATTTTAGTTTTAGTTTTATATCAATAAAAATATCATTATTATAATTTTTTAATAACAAATTTGTAATTATTTTTTACAACAAATTTAATTACTTTTGTAATGAAATTAGTTTGTAATAATAATTTTCGTATACCCTTTTAGCGTCGAAATATTTGAGGCTAAAGGTAATAAAATAACATATTTTTTTTTAATATTATATCACCTTTAGCGTCGAATATTTCGACGCCAAATATATGTTTTAGCGTCGAAATATTTTTGACGTAAAATGTTACTTTAGCGTTGAAATTTTTTATTTCGACGCTATTTGTCTTTCCCGTCCACGTTTTAGCGTCAAAAATTAGCGTCGAAAAAGTTAATAACCTTTAGCGTCAAAATTTTGTACTTTAGCGTCGAAAAATTTTGACGCTAAAGACTTTTTTTTTGTAGTGCATCATTGTTTTTTTTAAACCTCTAAAATTATGAGTTGATTAGCTTGAATTTAAATTGCATTCACTTGATTTAGATGATTTAGCGTCAAAAAAAGGTTTTAATACCTTTTTTTTGAATATAATGAATTAAGGATTTGTTTGAAATAATCTCTTCAGTAAAAACTTGTTAATTTAAATAGTGTGTAAATGTTTCATGAGTAGCAAATATAAATTTTTTAAAAGTTGTTAATGTAGGAGTTTGGGATATCTAAATAGATTTTACTTTCGGTGTTAGATTTTTGTTATTAATATATTGTTTCAAAGCTCTTGATATGATCAATAAAATAAACAAGCCTAAATATACAAGTCACCAGTTTTTTTGACGGAATTTGATTGTTTAAATTTTTTTATATAGTCATTTTTTTAAGTACGTTCCAATGTCTTTCATAGTAACTACTAGTATTTTTATCGTATAAAAAATTTCAATAAATTTACACAATAAAATATTAATATTTTCCCTTGCATCCGCACGAAAAATCTATACAGGTATCTAATCGTGATATTCATGCTAGGGTTGGTGCTCTGAGTGTCAATTTCTCTTGTATTTCCTTGTAAATACTTGTGTAAATATTTTATTATGAATACAATAAACAGTTTATATAATATAACTTCTTTTTTTATGATATGATAAAGACGTAAATGATCTTAGAATCATTAGTTATGATACAGTTGCAAAAGCGTCGCAACTGCCATTGAGCTGTATCATAACAGTATCATTTTTAAACTGTTCATGGTCAATGTTTACAATTGTTTGGTCAGTAAGTAAACCCGCAGAGATTGGTACATGTTGTATATTGGAATATTGGATTCCAATGATTTCTCAATGAACCATGAGTTTCGGGAGACTCATATAGACATGTAGGTGTTTATATTGGATAAACATTGAACGACTCACCGAAGATTCTTAATAGATGGTACACCAACGTCAATAAGAATCTCCTCGGGTTGAGAAGCATAGTGATTCTTTGACTTGAGATACCACTGTGGATATATGATGTATCCTCCACACTTTGATGGAAGTCACGTCACCGACCTATTTAGGTCAGACCTCCGTCTGATCGTTGAGTGTGGACTGAGCCTCAGGATATCCTGTGTGTATTAAGATAAGATCCGTCAATTTTGTGTACAGAGCATAGGTATTCATTTTGGGATTAGCAATATGTTAAATCCATGGGCCAGTGGTGTTGGGCTTTTATCAGGGTGGCGCAGCAGAAGGAGCGCGGTTCACGCGAAATCGTAGTTTAAAATTTTTAAACTTACGAATAAATTATTCAATATAAAATATTAATAATTCATTCATATTTCACCTAAACATATTTATTCGATATCATATAACGACATAAATAATATAGAAACACTGCGAAACGTTTACGAAAATGTTTTTCCGCAAAATAGCATAAAACGCGTTTCCGGCCGAACCGACCGACCAATGCTCATGGGGACTGCCCAGGTCAGCCCCAAAAATATTTGGACAGTACGTGGGCTGCCTGAACAGTGACCAGTTCACTGTTTGGGCAGCCGTTACCCGATAACGCCATTTTTCACCGTTTTCGCGTATTTTCACTCCGAAATAATTTTCGATTAATATTTTTCTTGGGAAATTAAAATAAACCAATTTATTCTAATTAATCAATAAATAAAAACTGATTTTTTATCTCAAAATCAGATTTATCTTTAATTACCGAATTGCCCCTACACTTTGTAAATTTTACATTTTAGTCCTAAAATTGTCAAATATAATTTTAGATGATTCCAAATCATTTCTAAAATGATTCGTAACATGTTCAAAACATGAAAACAGAATTTACAACTCAAACCCCTCAATGTTTTCAAATTGCCGAGAGGGTTCCAACTTTTTCATTAATTACGATTTAGCCCCAAATATTCAAAACATGTCAAGATCAAATCCAATTAATCCCAAATTTGATATACATCATATATACATCAGAATATGCAACATATATGAAAAGCCCCAAAATTGGATTAGGTTAAGAACCCTAATTTCTCAAATTAATCCAATTGTTCAATTTACACTAAATCGATCAAATTCAATACTTTAATCAATCCAATACCACACCAATCAAGTCTCACCATCATGAAACAACTCAAGAACAATTATAGGTCATTTATGAATGGCTAAACAACTCTAGAATGACAACTTTAATTTCTAATTAATCTTTTAAGCTTAATTACACTAATAAGCTTATAAATTAATCATACATGCTTAACACCCTCAAACAAGCTTCCAATAAATTTAATTACAAACTAAAAGAGTAGAGACATCATCTTAACAACACAATTTGAAGTCAAGAATAATAAAAATAATTTCTATGTAGAAGAAAGTGTGAAATACAAAAATTCCAAATTTTGGCTTTGCATTTCCTTTCTTTCTTCAACTTTCTCTCAACTCACTTTGTAATTTTTTGTTAAAATTGTCTATGTGAGAAAATGAAAACAAAATAATTTTGTTATACAAAATCCCACTTGGCCGAATTTACAAAGAAAAAAATAAATATCAAGTATTTAAATTTTGTTTGATTTTCATTAGTCCACATTTTAAAATATTAAAGTTAACACCTTATCTTTAATAAAGTGAACAAAAATATGTTCCAATGAAACCATGTCATTTCCAACTTTAATAAAGCTAAAATCATTACAAAAGATATTTACTTTGTTAATTAATTTAATTATTTAACAATTAAATAATTAAATAATAAATATAAATATCTTAAATATATGTATTATATTTACAATAAATATCTCAAATACATATATTAATGATATATGCCAAATATCACAATTTGATATTTTATTATTGTGTATTTAATAAAATCAAGTATTAAATACAAATACACATTAATTCGGAAATGACTGTTAGGTCCCGATTGCCTGTATTTTTCGTTTAACCATTAAACGAGTTATAAATAATTACTATTATTCATAACAGTTGCCCTAGTGCTCTACGAGTATATTTCATTAGTGAGACTCTCTAAATTCAGGCATATCCGTCACAAAATCCAATTTCGTGTCCATAATTCACCCACCCGTAAATTATGACGACCACTGATAAACTCGCTGAATCATACAGGTTGAGGTCATTGCATACGTATAATCCCTACGTCACATGTATCTGGATTATTCCAGAGATATATATATAAACGTCAAATCTCTATAGGAATAATCCCGTCAACATATCTATTAGCAATCTCCAAATAACATTCGGAACTCACTTCCGAAGTATACTATTGCCATAGATTTAACAGATTGCTAATCACATATGGACTACCTATGCTCTGTACACAGAACTGACGGATTTTTTTTGATATTCACAGGATATCATGAGCATGAGTCCACACCCAATGAACATGTGGAGGTCTGATCTAAATAGATCGGTGACGTGACTGCCATCTAAGTGTGGATGATAACTCATATATCCACAGTGGTATCTCAAGTCAAAGAATCACTATGCTACTCAGCCCGAGAAGATTGCTATTGACGTTGGTGTACCATCTATTAGGAAATCTTCGGTGAGTCGTTCAGTGCTTATCAAATAAACACCTACACGTCTATACGAGTCTCTCAAGACTCATGGTTCATTGAGATAAACCATCGGACAAAGTCCGATATACGACATGTACTAGTCTCAGCGGATTTTACTAACCGACCCGTGTCAGTAAATCTTGACCAGAAACATAATTTAAGGGTATACAACTTATAATGATACTTCCCAATGTCAATTACAAACTATGTTGTAACTGCGTGTTAGTGTCCTAAACATGCCACGGGATCTCTGAGCGTGATTCGTGTGTGAATAAAATCAAAAATAAGTTACGGAGGACTTACATTGATCGGTTGAGTTCAAAACTTTTTCTTGGATGATGGAAGCTCCAAGCCTTCTTTTAGTGTTTCCAACACTCGGGTGAGTCTCCCTATCACCTCCATTTGATTCCTTAATGTGCTAGCATTGTAAAATTTTGCAACAAAACTTTAAGGTAAAGAGTGAAGCTCTCGGCTTTGAGGGAGAAGAGAAGAGATTTTAGGTTGCTGTGAATAGTAACCATACACACTTCCAAAGTTGACCAAGTTAATTTATATTAAGGTTGAGTGTTGGAATAAGTTTGAGTGTGTTATAAGTAAAGCCAAGCTTTCTTTCAACAAATCAAACCCATGATTTTAAGCCTAACCACTTCCATCAATAGTCAAACAAGTGATGTAAGTGAAGTGGGTCCCACCACTTTTAAATTCCGAATTTAAGTCGGCTAACTCAACACGCAACTTCACTCGGGTCCGGGTTCATTTAATTCCGAACTAAATAAATTTTCTGTTGTGACGTAATTAAATCTAATTTAATTAAATAATAATGCCTAGCAAAATTATTACGAAAGTCGATTTCGAATCAATTCTAAATTAATTCGTTCGCTCGAATTAAAATCCAATTTTAATTCCGCTTTGAAATCTGATTTCAATTAATATATCCAATATATTATTTTAGCCAAAATAATCCAATTTAACTATTAAATTTACTTTGCCGATTAATTCCAAATTAATCGCGTTCTCTCTTCTAGTCGAATTAATCCCAGATTAATTATTGCCGTAATTAATCCCAGATTAATTTTCTCTCTCATAATTAATCCCAGATTAATTCTGTTCGAGTCAAATGTCATCGGTGAATCTTTGGGAGGCGACCCAAGAGATCCCTGGATATGTTGGCAGTAAATACGGTCATCGGACTATCCGAATACGTGCGTACTTGGTACCACATTCTTACCAATTTACAAGACATGGTTGGCTTCTAGCAAAACACCGTGCCTACCCAATTCTCCAGAAATATTCTTTTAAGGAATACATGATCTTTGTCAGGCGTAGTATACGTAGTATTGCGTATTACGATCCAGTATCGGATGTCACATGCTAGGCCTGGGGCTCTAATTGTGTCTGCCCCGTACGAAGCATATATCGGATCACTAGCAATTAGTCTCCTTATGATCAGAAAGTCATGACCTAGTCATACTTTTTCGATGGCTATAACACTATAGAGTACCAATTCTGTATCCCTGCGTGATCATCATCTCCATATGACTGAAGTGATACTTCCATCTTGACATCACACCCAATACACTACGATTCTCAGTATACCCAGAAGAGGCGTACACAGAACCCGTTAAAGCCCCGGACGACCAAAACCAAAGTATATTGATTGTCGCAAGTATTAGCGATGCAAGTCTCATGTTAATACCAAATACACATACCCTGATTCGGATTCCCATAGACACATAGTCATACTACCAATGGGATTCCGAGGGGTCCATCCAGAGCGAAGCTGTTTCCGTACCATCGGTAAACAGAACCTCCTATTACACTTGCATGAGTATCCAATACCCAAATATATGAGAACTATGATGTTACGCTTCTATAACACGCACAAGTGTAATACTAGCCTATTCTGTATTATCGATGTCCAGTCTCGATAATACTACGACTAGGGATATTTAATGATTAAACCTTACGTGGATTAATACTGTCTCATATCTTATTAATCCGGTACTAATCATATGGACTTTTATCATTTATATATCCAAGTAATCCAATTACAAATGATAAAAGAGCAATTTCCTTTGTCACATAGTTAATTTGTACAACAACACCATGTTTTGTACAAATAGTGATGCTATGGGTCATAATTTTCCAACAATCTCCCACTTGGCCTATAGCCAATCACTCAAGTGTCCAACACCTGAACTATGTAAGGGTCGCTCAAACTTCTGCTGAGAAATAGCTTTCGTCAGCGGATTTGCAAGGTTATCATCTGATGCGATTTATTTGATCATCACATCGCCACGATGTATGTTTTAACGAATAAGATGAAACAGTTGAAGTACATACTTGGATCGTTGATGAGACCTCGGTTTCTTAGCCTATGCTGTAGCCCAGCTCAGCTGCTAACAGAACTACTCCTAATCCAATTAGGAATTTATAGATCTAAAATGCTTCTTTTGCTGCCTCAGCTACAGTAATATTCCGTTCTTTATTGTTTAAACCGCAACAATATCTTGCTTGGAAGATTTCCAACTCACTGTTCCATTATTCAAATAAAATATGTACCCTTATTACGACTTACAGTCGTCTTTCTCGGTTTGGAAACTTGCAGCGGTGAACCCAGTCACCTCAAGTTATCATTTCCCCATATTCTTAGAAAGCATCTTTAGTTCATCCAAGATACTCAAGAGTGTTCTTTACTCAATCCAGTGACCATCACCTGGATGGGCCTGATTGTGACTGCATATGCTCAAAGCATATGAGACATCAGGTTACGTACATATCAAAACGTACGAACTATGGGATGGTGTCAGCAGCTTTCTAGATCTATCCCAGTAGATCTTTATTCCCAGAATAAAGCCTGATTCTCCCAGGTATTCCATGGAGAATTTTATGAAAGCCAAGCTTTCACCGATTGTACTATGGGAATGTCATTGCTAAGAAGCAATACATCATCAATGTATAGGACAGTGATTTTCAGTGCGCTCCCACTAACCCTCTTATATACACAAGAATCATCTTCGTTTTGAATTAAATCATATACCATTATGATTACATCAAAACGATGGTTCCAAGAATTCAATGCTTACTTCAATCCATAAATGGATTGATTTAACTTGCAAACCTTGTTTGCATGTTTCGGCACGACAAAACCGTCAGAATGTTGTATATAAACATCCTCCAAAAGGTTTCCATTAAGAAAAGCGGTCTTGGAGTCCAACTGTCATATTTCATAAACGAAATATACAGAAATAGCAATCATTATCCGAATGGATTTAATCATGGCAACATGTGAAAATATTTCGTCGTAGTCGACACTATGTCATTGACGATACCCTTTCTGTATAAGCCTAGCTGCATACATATATATGTTGTCATCCATGTCTGTCTTCCTTGAAGACTTATATAGTACCAATAGGCACAATGCCTTCTGGTATATCAACCATTATCCAAACTTGGTTGGTATACATGGAATCCATTTCGGACTTCATGGCACTTTGCTATAAAAGGAGTCGATACCTTGTATCGTTTCCTCATACGTAGTCGGTTCTTCTTCCTCAATAAGATTAATATCTACATGAGGTGAGATCAGAAACCCATACCTCCTAGGTTGTTTTCTGACTCTCTCCGACATACGTAATTCTTGTGTATTCGAAGATTGTGGTACAGTTTCATCCCTGATGAACTGTTCATGTTCCGTAAGGGATCGGTGCCTGGAATAGTATCACTCCGATTTTCATTGAGTTCTACTTTCCTCCCACTTACCACTGCATATAGGAATTCCTATTAGGAAAACCGCATGGGGAGCAACAATTGAGCATTGTTCTCTTGTGAGTTGTATAAGTAATATACTTTGGTTTCCCTAGGATAACCAATTACAAATAGGCACTTATCCGATTTGGGTTCATGTTCGGTACCATCCAAATGTTTAATGTGCCCAGCATCCCCAAATCTTTAGGAATGAGAAACTCGGTTTCTTTCCTGTTCATATCTAATATGAAGTCTGTCTAACAGATTTTCACGGAACCTTATTCAAAATAAGTATTGCACTGTTTAATGCGTATCCCCAGAAGGAAATTGGTAGCTCAGAGCGACTCATCATTAACCATACTGTGTCCAACAAAGTTCGGTTTCTCCGTTCGGACACACCGTCAAACTGACGTGTTCCAGGTGTTGGAATATTCTAAGCATCCCAAGATCATTTAACAAGCATGAAACAAGTGCGAATACAAAGAGGGAGTTGCGGAATACTCACATCGATCGGTTGAGCGATGCGGCAACGAATAAAAATATGATTTTTGCCTTCTGTTCCTCTCGGCAGTGAGCTGCAGTGGCTCCTCCATTTTCGGCTTCAATCATTTTCATCAAGCTCCAAGCTTCGTCAAATGATTCCAAGCTCATGGGTGAACTTCCCTATCACCTTCGCATGTCTCTCGGAGTGCTAGCTCTCAAGAAATTTGCCACAAATTTCCCACACTTTGCTTCCCTTGCTCACGGTTTTTGCCCAGCAAAAACAGTGAAGAAATGCCCATTTGGGCGTGAAAGAGAGAGAGAGAGGAAAGAGAGGAGAGTTGTGTGGTTGGTTTCTAATTTGTGTATCTTATACACAAATGTGAATTTCAAATTCATTTACAATGAATTTGGCTTTCAAAAATTCAAGCCTTTAAGGCTCCAACCACTCACATCAACTCCATCAATCAATGAATAGTGACTGGCGTCAATCACTCAAAATGAAAGACATCTATCACTTGATTGACGGATGACGTGACGCTAGATGCGACTAGCGATTTGACGCTAGATGTGACTTGCGTGCCGTACTCGAATTCGAAATACGAATACGCTCGCAAACAATCTCGGGCTCGGGTTCGTTAATTCCAAATTAACGAATTTTCTGTTGCGACGTAATTAAATCTAATTTAATTAAATAATCATGCCTAGCATAATTACTATTCACGTCGCTTACGAATTAATTCTAAATTAATTCATTCGCCCGAATTAAAATCTAATTTCAATTCCGCGTCGAAATCCAATTTCGTTTAATATATCGAATATATTAATTTATCGATTAATTCCAAATTAATCGTTATCTCTCTTTTATTGATATTTTATCCCAGATAAAATATCTCCTCAATTAATCCCAGATTAATTTTCTCTCTCATCTGATTAATCCAAGATTAATAAAAGTGCGAGTCATACGTCATCGGTGAATCTTCGGGAAGCGACCCATGAGACCCCCGGATATGTTGGCAGTAAATTCGGTCGTCGGACTATCCGAACACGTAAGTACCTAGTACTAAGTTTATACCGATTTACAAGACAAGGTTGGCTTCTAGCAAAGCGCCATGCCTACCCAATTCTCCAGAAATATCCTTACAGGAATATAAGGATCTATATCAGGCGTAGTATACGTAGTATTGTGTATGTCGATCCAGTATCGGATGATCACGTGCTAGGCCTGAGGCTGGAATTGTGTCTGCCCCGTACGAAGCACATATCAGATGTCTGGTAACTAGTCTCTATAATCGGATATACATGACCTAGTCATAATATCCCGATAGCTGCAGCATTTAAGAGAACCAGTCTCGTATCCTTCGTGACCATCATCTCTATATGACTGGAGTGATAGTTCCATCTTGACATCACACCCAACACACTATGATTCTCAATATACCCAGCAGAGGCGTACACAGAACCTGTTAAAGCCCTGGACGACCAAAACCAAAGTATATTGATTGTCGCAAGTATTAGCGGTGCAAGTCTCAGGTTAAGACCAAATACACCTACCCTGATTTCGGACTTCCATAGACACATAGTCATACTACCAATGGAATTCCGAGGGGTCTATCCAAAGCGAAGCTGTTTCCCGTACCATCGGTAAACACAACCTCCTATTACACTTGCATGAGTATCCTATACCCAAATATATGAGAACTATGTCGTTGTGCCCTCAAAACGCGCACAAGTGTAATACTAGTCTTTTACGTATTTATCGATGTCCAATCTTGATAATACTCTGACTAGGGATATTTAATGATTTATCCTTCGTGGACTGATACTGTCTCATATCATTCTCAATCCAAGAACTAATCATATGGACCTCCTATCATTTATACATCTTGGTGATCTAATCACAAATGATAAGAGAGCAATCTCCTTTGTCACATAGTTAATTTGTACAACAACACCATGATCTGTAAAAATAGTGACGCTAGGGGTCATAATTGTCCAACAATCTCCCACTTGGCCTATAGCCAGTCACTCGAGTGTCTAACACCCGAACTATGTACGGTTCGCTCAAACTGCTGAGGAAAGGCTTTCGTCAGCGGATTTGCATGATTATCATCTGATGCGATTTATTCGATCATCACATCGCCACGATGTATGATCCGAACGAATTAGATGAATATCGAAGTATGTATCTGGATCGTTGATGAGACCATTAATTCTTTAGCCTGTGCTGTAGCCTTGCTCAGCTGCTAACAGAACTATATCTAATCTAATTAGATTTATTATCGACCCAGAAGGCTTCTATTGCCGCCTCAGTTGCAGCAATAACCCGCATTTGTTGTTTATTCAGTAACAGTATCTTTCTTGGAAGATTTCCAGCTCACTGTTTCGTTATTCAAACTGTATAGTACCATTGTGCGACTTATAGTCGTTTTTATCGGTTTAGGAAACTTGCAGTAATGATCCCAGTCACTTCAAGTTCTCATTCTCCATAGTTTAAGACAACATCCTTAGTTCTCTAAAAACTAAAGGATGTTCTTAATATCAATCCAGTGACTATCACTTGGATTGGCCTGATTGTGAATCCATATGCTCAAAGCGTATGAGACACCAGGTCGCGTATATTTTTCAATGTACGATTTCTCGGAGAGTATCTGAAAGCCAAGTTTTCACCGATAGTTTTATGGGAATATCATTTCCAAGAAATGATATATTATCATTATTTATATGACATTATTGTCAGTGCGCTCCCACTAACCTCCTTATATACACAAGAATTATTTCGTTTTGAATTAAATCATAAACTATTATGATTACATCAAAACGATAATTCCAAGAACCTAATGCTTGCTTCAATCCAAACATGGATAGAATAACCTGCAAACCTTGTTTGCTAGTTTTGATACGACAAAATCGACAGGATGTTGTAAACATCCTCCAAAAGGTTTCCGTTTAAGAAAAGCGATTTTCCCGTTCAGCTGTCATATTTCATAAATGAAACACGCAACTTTAGCAAGCATTATCCAAATGGATTTACCGTGGCAACAGGTAAAAGGTTGAATCGTAATCAACACAATGTTGATAACGATACCTTTCCGTTAAAAGCCTAGCTTTATACGTTGGTATGTTGCCTTCCATATATGTCTTCCTTGAAGACTTATATAGTACCAATAGGCACAATGCCTTGCGGTACATCAACTAGTATCCAAACTTAGTTGGTATACATGGAATCCATTTCGGATATCATGACACTTTTTCATAATTGGGAGTCGATACCTTGTATCACTTCCTCATACGTAGTCAGTTGGTATACCTCAATAAGATTAACATCTTTATGAGGTAAGATCAGAAACCAATACCCAGGATGTTTTCTGACTCTCTCCGACTAACGTGGTTCTTGTGTATTCGAATATTACTGGTATAGTTTCATCCTTGATGAACTATTTATGTTCCATAAAGATTCGGTGCCAGGAACAGTATTACTCCGATTTTCATCGAGTTTTACTATCCTCCCACTTACCACTTCATATAAGTATTCCTCTTAGGAAAACCGCATGGTGAGCAACAATTAAATTGTTCTCTGGTGAGTTGTATAAGTACTATACTTTGGTATCCCTAGGATAACTTACAATTGGCACTTATCCAATTTAGGTTTTAGTTTGGTATCATCCAAACATATGCCTAGCATTCCCAAATCTTCAGGAATGAGAAACGCGGTTTCTTTCCTGTTCATATCTAATATGAAATCTGTGAAACAAATTTTTTTTATGGAACCTTATTCAAAATAAGTTTTGCACTGTTAATGCGTATCCGTTGAAGGAAATGGTAGCTCAGAGCGACTCGTGATTAACCTTATCATGGCCAACAAAATTCGGTTTATCCTGTTCAGACACAACGTCAAATTGACGTGTTCTGAGGGAGTCCTCATTGAAAGAATACTATACTCTTTCAAGTATTTGAGAAACTTATTGCTTAAGTATTTTCCATTACGGTCTTATCGTGACAGTTTAATACTTTAGCCGATTTGTTTGTCTATTTCGCGTCGAAACTATAAAAGTTTCTGATTTGTGTTCCTAAAGAAACACATAACCATAACAGGAAGCCACATCCGTAAAGGTCACAAAATATTCATATCCACCTCTAGCCTGGCTAGACATGGGCCCACTTGCTTCACTATGAACTAGGGCTAACAGATCGGTGGCACTTACACTTTTACCAAGTAAATAGTGTTTTAGGCACTTTGCCCAATAAACTAGATTCGTACACTTTTATTTGAATATAATCAAATATGTCCGAGTACCCACTCTTCGAAAGTGCGGATATACGATTCTTGTTTAATTGTGTCCCAGACATCAATGCCACTTATTAGTTTCTCTTGATCAAATCAGTTTGAGCTGTTTGTTTGTCATGTTATATGTTTGAGATTTTATTTATATTCAAAATATAAATGCTTTTATTCACATCTAATGTGTATATCTCAATATCATCTTTATAAAATAAAACACTTTAGTGTTCTAGAATATAAAGGTTTACCCGCAGCGGGTTAAACACTGATATAGAGATAGTATTTCTAGTCAAACTAATTACATTATAACAGTTTCCAAATTTAGGTACACACCCGAGGGTAGTTCCTAAACTTAGGATTCTACGGTCAAAACAACGACTGTTGTCCCGTTTTCGAATCACAGATTAATCTCAACTGAAGTCAGTATCCTACTCATAGCAGATTCTGAACATCAATATATATTTATGTATCACACTAAGTATTTAAAATCCAATTTTAATACTAGCAGCGAACATATTATGACAAACATATTTGAAGTCAGAGCCTTGCCCCGTCTTCAATTCCTTCATGTCTGCTTTGTCCAAATGGCAGTCACGCTTCCGCGATCCCGTTTGCCACATTTAGGCAGACATTTTGGGATATGTCCTTTTATCTTCCCAGAAGATTATAATGATTTTGCCTTTGCCCTTTTCCACATTCTATAAGCCTTTGGCCAAGCCTTGGGTTTCTAGAATATCGAAGTGAAGTGCGCCTTGCGCTACTTGCCTATTGCAAACTTTGACTTTATCTCCTTGAGAATAGTCATTAACTCTCCAAGAGTTAACAATTGCAATTTCCTTCTAAGATCTAAAATAGATCTATGAAGATCCTTCAATTTCAATATCATACTTTAAGGATCTAACCCTTAGTTCTGACAAAGAAATTAAGGAATCTACTTGGCAAGCTTAATGGATTAAGCACTAAAGTTATCATCACATAAATCTTCCAAAGATTATGCTCTACTATTTGCTTAACTTCGGGCTTAGGCCTAATATGTTATTTTATCAAATAAAGTAACTTATTAGTTTCCAGGACCATCCTGAAATTTATTCCCATTTTGAAAATTAAACCATTTAAATGTCAATCTTTCAATTTTATTGATTCTAATAGTCCAACTATTTAATCAACGATTTAGGTACTATTCATTATAATGATTACTATAGTCCAACTATTTAATCAACTATAATTTATTTGTTTGAATACAGTCCAACTGTTAATTAAAAACAACGTTTAAATATTAATCCAACTAACATTTAATTTATTTGACGAATGATATTTGTTCGAGCGCGTATGGCAAGTAATTAAACGAATATTGCAAATTCAATTCTTGCCTCCCACTATTTTTCGGCGAGCCTCTAACCCTCTGTCGAGTACTCGGGAAATCGTGTTTCCTAGTGGGCTAGGATCCCGTTAAATATCACACAATCTTGACTTTGGCCAACAAATTGTATGATAATTAACTAGGTAGATCTCTAAGATCAATTAGATCCAATCCAATTCCTAGATCCAGTAGGGGGACATCCAAGTCCGAAACATATATACAATATATATATGCCAATATATCCAATATATTGCCTAACCGTTTTCCTCTGAATCAACTAAGCCTTGGCTTTGGCACAACAAACTTAGTGATCCCAGTTAAGCGCGACCCATTGACCATGGAAAGCTTCGTAATCAATGTCGATGGACAAGAAGTGGTCTTGACTTTGGCCAACAAACCACAACTTGGACAAGACACCGATATGGAATAAAGCTCTCGTGATTCAAACACATCCTCGACGGACAAAGGCCTTGACTTTGGCCAACAAGCCAATGGCAGTCTTGGATCTTGAGTAAGAATCACTCAATGGAAGGAAAAACGCTTAATATTTTGCAAGGGTTTTTCGAGTGCAAATTGGGAACCAAATTATTATCTTTGTTAAGGTCTCATCATCATACACCCTTAAACATGCATTCTAAACACATAATAAAGCGCATATGATAAAATAATAATGATATGCGGATGGATACTTTACACATTGATCCTAGATCAAATCTCTCCCTTTCTCTCTCCCGCTAGCGCATGTATTTACTTCTACCTGTTACACTACACTTCTAAAGAAACCTCATTTACATTGAGGGAATAGGTGAAAAGAGAATACAAAGAATAATGAGGTAATAAGGCTGGACACGCAGGTCCAATTAATAAATTCCAAATTTATTACAAGAATTTCTAAAATTGCCCCACCCATCTAATATCCATCTGATATACATTATTCATGCATCGCAACCATGTATTCACACAAGCATGTTATCAATCAATCTAATCAAATTAATTAATATGATAATTAGTGACCATCCAATGTTCAAACAACGATTTGACTTTGCGCGAGTCAAACTCGTTTTGCGAATAAGTACTCAAAGTACGAATTCTCGAATTAAATTAAACTACATAATTAAATCCAATTCAATTTGTATTTAATATTAATTCGTTATTTAATTCCAAATTAAATATTACACTTTATTAATAAACCTTTACGACTTAAATTCCAAATTTAATCGTTACGGGTCTCAAAGCCCGATTAATATCCAATATTAATTTAATTAAAGTCCAATGGGCTTTTAATTAATTTCTTTAAGGCGTGGACTTTTGGTCAACTTGGGTCAAACCCAATAACCAAAGTCCAATCCGGGAGTTACCCCATAAGCCCAGAAATCAATTTAGGCCCATTAGGCCCAATTAAACTTTAAAGGTCCATTAGTCGCATTTGGGCTTTATGGATGCGGTTTTGGGCCCAATTGAATCCAACCAATTTAGCCTAAATCCATCTTGGTACAACCAAGCCCAATAAGCCCATTTACAACATAACAAGCCCAAATCCAATTTTAAGCCCAATTTAATTAAACCATAAAAATCCAATTTCATAATTTAATTAAACAAAGTGTATTACATAATTAATTACCCAATTAACATTTCTAAAACATCAATTAGCCTAATTAATCATGCTCATCAACAAAAAAACATGTCCAACACATTTCATCAAAAATCAAACCCATTTTCATGTTATTCTACTCTCGGCAATTTGGGCAATTTGTGTCTGATTCAGTTTCAATCCAATTAAATCCATAATCGACATTAAATCAACATTTCTCAATCGTTTCAAGTCATCCAATGATCAACGAAACAAAATTTACCAAGATTTAGGGCACCAATGTATTCGGCCAACACATCAAAATTGGGGAAAATTGTTCCAAACAATTTTCTTGAAATTGATCAAATCAAACTTCAATTAAACATGTATTAAGCATACTCAAACATCCAATTTAATCAAATCATGCTCGAATACATTTTACCCAATTTTAACCCTAAAATATTTTCATGCTCAACCTTGCTCATAGATACCATTGTTGGAATATTCTAAGCATCCCAAGATCATTTAACAAGCATGAAACAAGTGCGAATACAAAGAGGGAGTTGCGGAATACTCACATCGATCGGTTGAGCGACGCGGCAACGAACAAAAATCTGATTTTTGCCTTCTGTTCCTCTCGGCAGTGAGCTGTAGTGGCTCCTCCATTTTCGGCTTCAATCATCTTCATCAAGCTCCAAGCTTCGTCAAATGATTCCAAGCTCATGGGTGGACTTCCCTATCACCTTCGCATGTCTCTCAGAGTGCTAGCTCTCAAGAAATTTGCCACAAATTTCCCACAATTTGCTTCCATTGCTCACGGTTTTTGCCCAGCAAAACAGTGAAGAAATGCCCATTTGGGCGTGAAAGAGAGAGAGAGGAAAGAGAGGAGAGTTGTGTGGTTGGTTTCTAATTTGTGTATCTTATACACAAATGTGAATTTCAAATTCATTTACAATGAATTTGGCTTTCAAAAAGTCAAGCCTTTAAGGCTTCAACCACTCACATCAACTCCATCAATCAATGAATAGTGACTGGCGTCAATCACTCAAAGTGAAAGACATCTATCACTTGATTGACGGATGACGTGACGCTAGATGCGACTAGCGATTTGACGCTATATGTGACTTGCGTGCCGCACTCGATTTCGAAATGCGAATGCGCACGCAAACAATCTCGGGCTCAGGTTCGTTAATTCCAAATTAACGAATTTTCCGTTGCGACGTAATTAAATCTAATTTAATTAAATAATCATGCCTAGCATAATTACTATTCACGTCGCTAACGAATTAATTCTAAATTAATTCATTCGCCCGAATTAAAATCTAATTTCAATTCCGCGTCGAAATCTAATTTCGTTTAATATATCGAATATATTAATTTATCAATTAATTCCAAATTAATCGTTATCTCTCTTTTATTGATATTTTATCCCAGATAAAATATCTTCTCAATTAATCCTAGATTAATTTTCTCTCTCATTATGACTGGAGTGATACTTCCGTCTTGACATCACACCCAATACACTACGATTCTCAATATACCCAGAAGATGCGTACACAGAACCTGTTAAAGCCCTGGATGACCAAAACCAAAGTATATTGATTGTCGCAAGTATTAGCGGTGCAAGTCTCAGGTTAAGATCAAATACACCTACCCTGATTTCGGACTTCCATAGACACATAGTCATACTACCAATGGAATTCCGAGGGGTCTATCCAGAGCGAAGCTGTTTCCCGTACCATCGGTAAACACAACCTCTTATTACACTTGCATGAGTATCCTATACCCAAATATATGAGAACTATGACGTTGTGCCCTCACAACGCGCACAAGTGTAATACTAGTCTTTTACGTATTTATCGATGTCTAATCTCGATAATACTCTGACTAGGGATATTTAATGATTTATCCTTCATGGACTGATACTGTCTCATATCATTCTCAATCCAGGAACTAATCATATGGACCTCCTATCATTTATACATCTTGGTGATCTAATCACAAATGATAAGAGAGCAATCTCCTTTGTCACATAGTTAATTTGTACAACAACACCATGATCTGTACAAATAGTGACGCTATGGGTCATAATTGTCCAACACCAAGAGGAGTCCACTGTGAAAGAATATTATACTCTTTCAAGTAATCTTGAAACTTATTGCTTAAGTATTCTTCACCACAGTCCTACTGCAATGTTTTAATACTATTACCGGTCTATTTTTCTACTTCTTGTCGAAACTCTTTCAATTTCTCAAAAGTTTCCGACTTGTGTTTCATAAGATACACATAACCATAACGCGATGCCACATCCGTAAAGGTTACAAAGTATTCATATCCACCTCTATCCTAGCTAGACATGGGCCCACTTACGTCACTATGAACGAGGGCTAACAGATCGGTGGCACTTGCACATTTACCATTAAAAGGTGTTTTAGGCACTTTGCCTAATAAACAAGATTCACAGACATCATTTGAATTAGGATCAAATCCGTCCTAGTATCAATTCTTCGAAAGTGTGGATATAAGAGTCTTGTTAATGTGTCCCAGACAACAATGCCACAGATAAGTCTCATCTGATTTACTCAGTTTGAGCCTTTTGTTTGTCATGTTATATGTTTGAGATTAATTTATATTCGAAATATAAATACTGTTATTCACATCTAATTTGTATATCTCAATATCATCTTTATAGATAAAACACCTGGTGTTTCAGAACATAAAGGTATAACCCAAACGGGTTAAACTAGATACAGAGATAATGTTCTTAGTCAAACTAGGTACATTATAACAGTCTCCTAATTTAAGTACATGCCCTAAGGGCAGTTCCAAAACTTAGGTTTCTACGGCCAAAACAGCGACTCTCGTCCCGTTTTCGACTTGTAGGTCGATCTCATCTGAAGCCAGTCTCCTGCTAATCAGCAGATTCTGCACATCAGTACATATATTTATGTACCACATCCAGTATCTAAAATCCAATTTTAAAACCAGCAGTGGACTTGTTTATAACAAACATAGCTGAAGCCGGAGCCTTGCCCCACCTTCAGTTCCTTCATGTCTGCCTTTTCCATACGACAATCACGCTTCCAGTGACCCCGTTTGCCATAATTTAGGCAGACATCTTGGGATATGTCATTTGTCTTCCCAGAAGATTGTGACGATTTAGCCTTGCCCTTTTAGAAGCTATGGCTCTACCTCCTTGAGCATAGCCATTAACTCTCCAAGAGTTTTCTCTTGGTTCATAATGAACCCGCCCCAGTATTCGGGTAGAGACTGTAAGATCAAATCTATGGAAATCTCGGCCTCGTAGGTAATGCCCAGCTAACCTAGCTGTTCGGTGTCAGCAATCATCTGTGACACCTAGTGCTCGACAGATGTACCATCTGACATACGCGAGCGAAAGAGCTTCTTTTGCAATTTGTACTTCTAAGATCTAAGGTTAGATCTATGAAGATCCTTTAATTTCAACATCTTGTTATAATGATCTAATCCTTAGTTCTGACGACGAAATTAAGGAGTCATTGCTGCAAGCATAACAGATTGAGCACTAAAGTTATCATCACGATGAGTCTTCCTAAGCTCATGCTCTACTATTTGCTCAACTCCGGGCTCAGGCCCAAGAGGTTTCTCTATCCAATAGAGTAACTTCTCAGCTCCCAGGACTATCCTGAGATTCTTTTCCCAATCTGAAAATTAAAGCCGTTAAAGACATTTTCACCCAGGATTATGTCATTTGACGCTAATCTTTCAGGTCATCTTGATTGCTATAGTCTAACTGTCCAATCAACGATTTCGGATACAATCTAATGTAATGATTACTATACTCTAACTGTATAATTAACTACAATTTGATTGTTTACTTTCAAATGTATTGATTACTATAGTCCAACTATATAACCAACTATAAATGAAGTAGTTTGAATTCAATCCAACTATTCAATTAAAACAATAATTAAATATTAGTCCAACTAATATATATTTATAATTAATGACGAAAAATAAAATGAGCGCGTATTGGCAAGTATCTAAACAAAATTGCAAATTTAATACTTGCCTCCCACTATTTTTCGGCGAGCCTCTAACCCTCTGTGGAGTACTCGGGAAACCTAGTTTCCTAGTGGGCTAGGATCCCGTTAAATAACACACAACCTTGACTTTGGCCAACAAGTTGTATGAAACTTAACTAGGTAGATCTCTAAGATCAATTGAATCTCATCCAATTCCTAGATCCAGTAGGTGGACCTCCAAGTCTGAAATATATATCCAATATATGCCAATATATCCAATAAATTTCCTAACCTTTTTCCTCTGAATCAACTAAGCCTTGGCTTTGGCTCAACAAGCTTAATGAAACCAGTTAAGCGTGACCCATTGACAGTGGGAAAGCTTCGTAATCGAGGTCGATGAACAAGTAGTGACCTTGACTTTGGCCAACAAATCACAACTTGCCCAAGACGTACGATATGGAACAAAGCTTTCGTGATTAAAACACATCCACGATGGACAAAGGTCTTGACTTTGGCCAACAAACCAATGCCAATCTTGGATCTTGAGAGAGAATCACTCAATGGAAGGAAAAACACTTAATATAAAATGAGGGTTTTGGTCGCGATTTGGCAACCAATTTATTATCTTTAATTAGGTCTCATCATACACCATTAAGCATGCATTCTAAAAGCATAATAATGTGCGAAATAAATAATAATGATATGCGGATGGATATATAACAAATTGTTCCTAGAACAAATCTCTATGTTTCCTCTCTCCCGCTAGCACTATTCTTACTTCTACCCAATTACATAATACTTATAAAGAAACCTCATTTACATTGAGGGGAATTAGTGAGAAGAGAAATACAATGAGAAAAGAGGTAATAGGCTGGACTCGCAGGTCCAATTTAAATAAATTCTAAATTTATTACAACAATTTCCAAAATTACCCTCACCCTTCTAATATCCATCTGATATACATTATTCATTCATACATCCAAGTATTCACACAAAGCATGTTATTCAATCAATCTAATCCAATTAATTAATCTTTGAATTAATGACCATCCAATGTTCAAACAACGATTTGATTTGCGCGAGTCCAACTCGTTTAAGAATAAATACTCAAAGTACATATTCTTGAATTATATCGAACTACAATTTTAAATCCAATTTAAATTATATTCAATACTAATTCATATTTAATTCCAAATTAAATAATTACTCTTTCAATAGTGCCTTTTAGACTTGGATTCCAAATCCAATCTTAACGGGTCTCAAATGCCCAATTAGTATTCAATATTATTCAATTAAAGTCCAATGGGCTTTCAATTAATTCTTTAGGCATGGGCTTTGGCCATTATGGATCAAACCCAAGATGCCAAGGCCCAATTAGGAATCACCCTATGCCAAAAATCAATTTAGGCCCAATTAAATCATTAAAGGCCCAATGTCACATTTTTGGACTTTATGGAAATGGTTTAGGCCCAAATATGATGCAAGACCAAAATTTGGCCCAACCAAGCCCATTAGTCCAAATACAACAAATTAAATTAATATATCATTCCAAATTACATATTAATTCAATTAAAGTGCAATCACCATAATTAATTAATTAACCTAATGTTTTCAAAACATCAATTTAATCTAATTAATCATGCATAATTCCCAAATTCATGTCCAACACAAAATTGGGGCAAAATCAATTCTATAACATGCATATACTCACGGAAATAGCAACAAAAATCATTCAATTTGATTTCAATCCAATTAATTCAATATTTCTATCATGCTATTTAACACATCCAATATGTCAAATTTTTGAAAATCCACCATGAGTTCATCTAAGGTTCAATTCGGCCAACATAAGGATTTAGGGAAAATTAATCTAATCAATTTTACACAAATCCAATGATGCAAAACTCTAAGGAATCATCATCTAACATCAACCAAACATCCGATTTCGTCTTTTCATGCTCTAAGCAAAAATACCCAAATTTAAAGTCATGAACCCTAGAAATTAAATCAAGCTTAGATCTCGCTCCGATACCATTGTTAGTGTCAAAGACATGCCACGAGATCTCTAAGCTTGATTCGTGTGTGAATAAAATCAAAAATAAGTTGCGGAGGACTTACATTGATCGGTTGAGTTCAAAACTTTTTCTTGGATGATAGAAGCTCCAAGCCTTCTTTTAGTATTTCCAACACTCGGGTGAGTCTCCCTATCACCTCCATTTGACTCCTTAATGTGCTAGCATTGTAAAATTTTACAACAAAACTTTGAGGGAGAGAGTGAAGCTCTCGGCTTTGAGGGAGAAGAGAAGAGATTTTAGGTTGCTGTGAATAGTAACCATACACACTTCCAAAGTTGACCAAGTTAATTTATATTAAGGTTGAGTGTTCGAATAAGTTTAAGTGTGTTATAAGTAAAGCCAAGCTTTCTTTCAACAAATCAAACCCATGATTTTAAGCCTAACCACTTCCATCAATAGTCAAACAAGTGATGTAAGTGAAGTGGGTCCCACCACTTTTAAATTCCGAATTTAAGTTGGCTAACTCAACACGCAACTTCGCTCGGGTCCGGGTTCATTTAATTCCGAACTAAATGAATTTTTTGTTGCGACGTAATTAAATCTAATCTAATTAAATAATAATGCTTAGCACAATTATTACGAAAATCGTTTTCGAAGCAATTCTAAATTAATTCGTTCGCTCGAATTAAAATCCAATTTTAATTCCGCTTTGAAATCCGATTTCAATTAATATATCCAATATATTATTTTAGCCCAAATAAATAAATTAAATAGTAAAATCCAATTTAACTATTAAATTTACTTTGCCGATTAATTCCAAATTAATCGTGTTCTCTCTTCTAGTAGAATTAATCCCAGATTAATTATTGCCGTAATTAATCCCAGATTAATTTTCTCTCTCATAATTAATCCCATATTAATTCTGTTCGAGTCAAATGTCATCGGTAAATCTTTGGGAGGCGACCCAAGAGATCTTTGGATATGTTGGCAGTAAATACGGTCATCGGACTATCCGAATACGTGCGTACCTGGTACAACGTTCTTACCAATTTACAAGACATGGTTGGCAAAACACCGTGCCTATCCAATTCTCCAGAAATATTCTTTTAAGGAATACATGATCTTTGTCAGGCGTAGTATACGTAGTATTGCGTATTACGATCCAGTATCGGATGTCACATGCTAGGCCTGAGGCTGTAATTGTGTCTGCCCCGTACGAAGCATATATCAGATCACTACCAACTAGTCTCTTTATAATCAGAAAGTCATGACCTAGTCATACTTTCCCGATGGCTATAGAACTATAGAGTACCATTTCTGTATCCCTGCGTGATCATCATCTCCATATGACTGAAGTGATACTTCCATCTTGACATCACACCCAATACACTACGATTCTCAGTATACCTAGAAGAGGCGTTCACAGAACCTTTTAAAGCCCCGGACGACCAAAACCAAAGTATACTGATTGTCGCAAGTATTAGTGATGCAAGTCTTAGGTTAAGACCAAATACACGTACCCTGATTCGGATTCCGATAGACACATAGTCATACTACCAATGGGACTCAGAGGGGTCTATCCAGAGCGAAGCTGTTTCCGTACCATCGGTAAACAGAACCTCCTATTACACTTGCATGAGTATCAAATACCCAAATATATAAGAACTATGCCGTTACGCTGCCATAACGCACACAAGTGTAACACTAGCATATTCCGCATTATCGATGTCCAGTCTCGATAATACTACGACTAGGGATATTTAATGATTAAACCTTACGTGGATTAATATTGTCTCATATCTTATTAATCCGGTACTAATCATTTGGACTTTTATCATTTATATATCCAAGTAATCCAATTACAAATGATAAAAGAGCAATTTCCTTTGTCACATAGTTAATTTGTACAACAACACCATGTTTTGTGCAAATAGTGATGCTATGGGTCATAATTATCCAACACTGCGCACTACGTTGTAAATCATGGGGTCTTTGTCTAATATATATACATATCACTAAACCAGGTTTAGTTTCAATATAATCAATCTAATCAAAATTTGATCGAATACGTATATAAAAGACAAGAGGTGCTACCATTTAAATTAGTAATATCATGAAAAAAAAGGTATTGCTCGTATTCTTGAATCAGACATAAATACGATCCGGATGGGCGCTCAGAGCACCAACCCTAACAATTTCTCCCACTTGTTCTAGTTCCAATCCATGGTATCATATACACATCCCAATGTGTATCACATACTCATGGCCCTCAAGAACTCACCTAGCATTCAAGAGGTAGGTAACAACAAGTAAGCCCGCTATGACATATTGAGTTTGTCCAACAAACACAATCATTTTCCTTAGCAAGCATCATTTATATTTTTGTGGAAACTAAGTTCTACATCAATATGACTCAAATGCCATATCAACATTGTGCTTCAGCTACTAAGTTGTCTAAGTATTTACGATCAAATCCAAAATACTATGTAGACAACCGGAAACACAACACTAATAACAAACTTCTAATATATAAGGTCATTATACAACTTCATAAGTCAATACTTCATAAGTTGCAACTAACTCCACTCTCATAGTGGAATCATCTGTGACACTCTTACTGCATCTTTTCAGACTTTTTATGGTGTAGACAGTCTAACGTCATAATTAGACTCTGTTAGGGATATGCCCTATACCCAACTTGTGGATGGGCTATATGTACATGTATTTGTAATGTTTTCATTAATTAATAAAATGGAAATCTTTATTATACGTGTCATACATAACTTATATAAATCATCAACACTGTAATAAAACCCTTGGAGTAATAAGACGATGGCTTCCACGCCTTATGAGAATCATTACTCTTAAATGTTCCTAGTCATAGTTTTGTGAATAATCTGGGCGTTCCCAAAGCGGAGAGACTAGCATGATGATATGATCTGCCCTTGAGTGGGGTAGCCGATCTCATAGGCTACTAGCGGAGATCCGTTCGCTTGGTGTATCACATGGATGCATGAGTTGCTCGTGTCCATCGAACTGACCGCCAAAAGTTTTCATATGGAGTGTTTATCCCATGTGTCTGTGAGAACTTTCATGTATCGATTATATGACTAGTCATTTGACTTGAGGTCTTTACAATCTTATGTGTGGATCAAATAACTTTGACATTCTCCTTACCCGATTCAAAAGATCCGGTCATAAGGGTATGATTGGGTCATTTGTTGAAACACATGAAGTTTGTAAAGATACAACAGAGAATCGCCACTCTCTCGGATAATATTTTCTTATAAGAGTAGTATTCCAGTTCGCGGGTTGATATGTGTGATCAGTACTTGAGACTGTGGCCACAGCGGAAGAATCATGTGAGATTCTTGGGTTAGCACGATTCATGACACTATCAACATCATACCTTTGACCATATGGGTAGACACTTTCCGTACCCTAGGTCAATAGGTGGGGATACAGTGAGGCGAGGGACCGTATAATATGTAAATCGCATACAGAATGGGTATATATATCTTTCATTCTTATTTGGGGGCCTTGGCATGTTGCTAGATGTCAACCTTGGTCATTGAAATCGAACAACCATCTGATCGGAGGATAATTTATGTTCGATTAAATTATCACGATTCATTTCATGTCCAACTTGAGGGGAACCCAAAAGGTCACACACAACAAAGTCGAAATCAATGGTTAACAGTGCACAAAACAAATATAACAGCATATATGATTGCTGTAGGAATTGTTCATAAATGGTTCAATGTGTTTAATTATTGAACAGATCATTTATGAGGTTCCATAGTGGCTTAGGGATTAGTGAATGACGATGGGGGCACTTTGGGAATTGGAATAATAAAAATACTATTCACATGAATAGTAATATGAATAGTAACGTGTTTTTTGTTATTTGTTTTGAATTCCAATTCGGCCCAAACTCTTATTAGGGTTTTATAATCTCATTAAACCACTAAATTAAGATCCAATGGCTAAGATTAAATTAGCTTTTATCCCACATCAGATTCTTAATTAATTTTGTTGTCTTTGGAGCACTATATAAACCAAAGAATTCCTTACAAATTTGCTACACACAACAACCTCTACAACCTCATTCATATCTTGGGTTTATATAAGTGAGCAACTCTAAAGTTTAAGAATAAGCCACTGATTTTGAGGATCCTTAAGTCTAATTGACTAGAGGTACCTCGAGTTAAATTTTTTGAGGTATTGCCTAGGCTAGTACCAAAGGCAAAATACCCGTGCACTCAAGGCGTAGTCTTGCCGTTGAGTTTTGGCTTTGGTGTGTGCATCTTTGGAGGCCACACACTTGGGTGGCTCTTTGGAACGTGGAAGAGCTTGCTGAGTTCGAGAAAAGCTTGTAGATTGGAGGGAGGACTGGAGGAGTCTACGGTTCAAGTAAGTCTTTTTCTTTCTTTATTTTATTTAGAGTTCTTATGATAGTTAGCATGTTTAGGTTTATGTTCTTTGCATGTTTTATGAGTTTTATGCTTAGAATATATAGTAACATGCCTAGGCTTGTAGAATAATCAAAACAAATGGGTCTTGGGCAAAGGGAAAGCGGCATAATAATTTTTATTTTCCGCTGCGCACTCGCGGCCGCTTCCCAACAGTGGTATCAGCGCGCCGTTTTTGTTTTGATTAGTTCTATCTCTTTTGAACTCAAAATTGGGTGTTTAAAAGCTCGTTGGAAATCTAACACCCTGAACTTAATTTTAGGCACAAGTGTTGCATGATTTGGTTAAGATTTGAATTGTGAAATTGCATTTAAAGTTCACGCATCTGCAGAAAAACGTGAATAGTAAATTTATTTGAATATAATAAAATGCAATATCATAATTAAATATTAATCAAAGTTATTTAATTCCTAAAATAATTCCAACATATTAAAACTCATATGCTTGATGATTCTATGTATGATTAGAATTGGCATGATTATTTTAGGGTGCAAGCATCTAGAGACTTTCTAAGAAATAGAGAGTGTATTGCTTATCCCTTAGCTAAGTAATTATTCCGTGATGAACTTAGAGATTTATTACCTTTAAAGCTAATAAATATAAATCAGTTGTTTATAATAAAAGACATTATAAAAGATACAAGTGGGTTGTGACCTAGGGGTTAATAAAATGATTTGGGGGCCTTGGCATAACTATAAATCACTATAGTTTTAGTGAATAACTGTAAATGGATTCCTCCATTGAAAATTCCCCAGAGGGAGGGTGGAGCGAACTCTCTTAAATACCCTTACCTCTTAGGCTCTTATTGCCTTGGTGACAGGAATAAACAATAGATCCTCCAAATTAGTCCAACACTTTAAATATACTTTAAGGTAAGCTTTGAGTAAATGATTATCTAGATGTCTTCACAGCTTTTCCTTTTGGCTATAAAAAGGTAGTGAGTGAAGGAAGACAACAAATCATTATCTAACTCTAGTAATACCTTTGGTTAAATTAACTTTAGTTTGGAAAATTTTATTAACCCCTAGGTCCCAACCCACTTGTATCTTTTATAATGTCTTTTATTATAAACAAGTGATTTATATTTATTAGCCTTAAAGGTAATAAATCTCTAAGTTCATCACGGAATAATTACTTAGCTAAGGGATAAGCAATACACTCTCTATTTCTTAGAAAGTCTCTAGATGCTTGCACCCTAAAATAATCATGCCAATTCTAATCATACATAGAATCATCAAGCATATGAGTTTTAATATGTTGGAATTATTTTAGGAATTAAATAACTTTGATTAATATTTAATTATGATATTGCATTTTATTATATTCAAATAAATTTACTATTCACGTTTTTCTGCAGATGTGTGAACTTTAAATGCAATTTCACAATTCAAATCTTAACCAAATCATGCAACACTTGTGCCTAAAATTAAGTTCAGGGTGTTAGATTTCCAACGAGCTTTTAAACACCCAATTTTGAGTTCAAATGAGATAGAACTAATCAAAACAAAAACGGCGCGCTGATACCACTGTTGGAAGCGGCCGCGAGTGCGCAGCGGAAATAAAAATTATTATGCCGCTTTCCTTTGCCCAAGACCCATGTTTTTGATTATTCTACAAGCCTAGGCATGTTACTATATATTCTAAGCATAAAACTCATAAAACATGCAAAGAACATAAACCTAAACATGCTAACTATCAAGGAACTCTAAATAAAATAAAGAAAAAAAAGACTTACTTGACTGTAGACTCCTCCAGTCCTCCCTCCAATATACAAGCTTTCTCTCGAACTCAGCAAGCTCTTCCACGTTCCAAAGAGCCACCCAAGTGTGTGGCCTCCAAGATGCACACACCAAAGCCAAAACTCAACGGCAAGACTACGTCTTGAGTGCACGAGTATTTTGCCTTTGGTACTAGCCTAGGCAATACCTCAAAAAATTTAACTCGAGGTACCTCTAGTCAATTAGACTAAGGATCCTCAAATCAGTGGCTTATTCTTAAACTTTAGAGTTGCTCACTTATATAAACCCAAGATAGAAAGGTTTGGTGTAGCAAATGTGTAAGGAATTCTTTAGGTTTATATAGTGCTCCAAAGACAACAAAATTAATTAAGAAATCTGATTGGGATAAAAGCTAATTTAATCTTAGCCATTGGATCTTAATTTAGTGGTTAATGAGATTATAAAACCCTAATAAGAGTTTGGGCCGAATTGGAATTCAAACAAATAACAAAAACACGTTACTATTCAACATTACTATTCATGTGAATAGTATTTTTATTATTCCAATTCCCAAAGTGCCCCCATCGTCATTCACTAATCCCTAAGCCACTATGGAACCTCATAAATGATCTGTTCAATAATTAAACACATTGAACCATTTATGAACAATTCCTACAGCAATCATATATGCTGTTATATTTGTTTTGTGCACTGTTTAACCATTGATTTCGACTTTGTTATGTGTGACCTTTTGGGTTCCCCCTCAAGTTGGACATGAAATGAATCGTGATAAGTTAATCGAACATAAATTATCCTCCGATCCAGATGGTTTGTTCGATTTCAATGACCAAGGTGACATCTAGCAACATGCTAAGGCCCCCCAAATAAGAATGAAAGATATATATACCCATTCTGTATGCGATTTACATATTATACGGTCCATCGCCTCACTGTATCCCCACCTATTGACCTAGGGTACGGAAGTGTCTACCAATGGTCAAAGGTATGATGTTGATAGTGTCATGAATCGTGGCGAACCCAAGAATCTCACATGATTCTTCCGCTGTGGCCACAGTCTCAAGTACTGATCACACATATCAACCCGCGAACTGGAATACTACTCTTATAAAAAATATTATCCATCCGAGAGAGTGGCGATTCTCTGTTGTATCTTTTTACAAACTTCATGTGTTTCAACAAATGACCCAATCATACCCTTATGACCGGATCTTTTGAATCGGGTAAGGAGAATGTCAAAGTTATTTGATCCACACATAAGATTGTAAAGACTCAAGTCAAATGACTAGTCATATAATCGATACATGAAAGTTCTCACAGACACATGGGATAAACACTCCATATGAAAAATTGGGCGGTCAGTTCGATGGACACGAGCAACTCATGCATCCATGTGATACACCAAGCGAACGGATCTCCGCTAGTAGCCTATGAGATCGGCTACCCCCACTCAAGGGCAGATCATATCATCATGCTAGTCTCTTCCGCTTTGGGAACGCGCCAGATTATTCACAAAACTATGACTAGGAACATTTAAGAGTAATGATTCTCATAAGGCGTGGAAGCCATCGTCTTATTACTCCAAGGGTTTTATTACAGTGTTGATGATTTATATAAGTTATGTATGACACGTATAATAAAGATTTCCATTTTTATTAATTAATGAAAACATTACAAATACATGTACATATAGCCCATCCACAAGTTGGGTATAGGGCATATCCCTAACAGAGTCTAATTATGACGTTAGACTCTACAACCATAAAAAGTCTGAAAAGATGCAGTAAGAGTTTCACAGATGATTCCACTATGAGAGTGGAGTTAGTTGCAACTTATGAAGTATTGACTTATGAATTTGTATAATGACCTTATATATTAGAAGTTGTTATTAGTGTTGTGTTTCCGGTTGTCTACATAGTATTTTGGATTTGATCGTAAATACTTAGACAAACTTAGTAGCTGAAGCACAATGTTGATATGGCATTTGAGTCATATTGATGTAGAACTTAGTTTCACAAAAATATAAATGATGCTTGCTAAGGAAAATGATTGTGTTTGTTGGACAAACTCAATATGTCATAGCGGGCTTACTTGTGGTTACCTACCTCTTGAATGCTAGGTGAGTTCTTGAGGGTCATGAGTATGTGATACACATTGGGATGTGTATATGATACCATGGATTGGAACTAGAAACAAGTGGGAGAAATTGTTTAGGGTTGGTGCTCTGAGCGCCCATCCGGATCATATTTATGTCTGATTCAAGAATACGAGCATACCTTTTTTTTTTTCATGATATACTAATTTAAATGGTAGCACCTCTTGTCTTTTATATACGTATTCGATCAATTTGATTAGATTGATTATATTAAACTAAAAACCTGGTTTAGTGATATGTATATATATTAAGACAAGACCCATGATTTACAACGTAGTGCGGGCAGTGTTGGATAATTATGACCCATAGCATCACTATTTGCACAAAACATGGTGGTTGTTGTACAAATTAAACTATGTGACAAAGGAAATTGCTCTTTTATCATTTGTAATTGGATTACTTGGATATAAAATGAAAAAGTCCATGATTAGTACCGGATTAATAAGATATGAGACAATATTAATCCACGTAAGGTTTAATCATTAAATATCCCTAGTCGTAGTATTATCGAGACTGGACATCGATAATGCGGAATATGCTAGTGTTACACTTGTGTGCGTTATGGGCAGCGTAACGGCATAATTCTTATATATTTGGGTATTTGATACTCATGGCAGTGTAATAGGAGGTTCTGTTTACCGATGGTACGGAAACAGCTTCGCTCTGGATAGACCCCTCTGAGTCTCATTGGTAGTATGACTATGTGTCTATCGAAATCCGAAACAGGGGTAGGTGTATTGGTCTTAACCTAAGACGGCATCGCTAATACTTGCGACAGTCAGTATACTTTGGTTTTGTCGTCCGGGGCTTTAAAAAGGTTCTGTGAACGCCTCTTCTAGGTATACTGAGAATCGTAGTGTATTGGGTGTGATGTCAAGATGGAAGTAACACTTCAGTCACATGAGATGATGATCACGCAGGGATACATAAATGGTACTCTATAGTTCTATAAGCCACGGAAAGTATGACTAGGTCTGACTTTTTTGCTGATTATAAATGATTAGTTGGTAGTGATCTGATATATGCTTCGTACGGGGCAGACACAATTCCAGCCTCAGGCCTAGCATGTGACAAGCCGATACTGGATCGTAATACGCAATACTACGTATACTACGCCTGACAAAGATCAATGTTTCCTTAAAAGAATA
The DNA here is from genome assembly GCA_019454045.1 of Zanthoxylum bungeanum. Taxonomy (NCBI): domain Eukaryota; kingdom Viridiplantae; phylum Streptophyta; class Magnoliopsida; order Sapindales; family Rutaceae; genus Zanthoxylum; species Zanthoxylum bungeanum. The sequence continues at coordinate 46,218 of SKCR01048492.1, forward strand.
TTTTCTGGAGAATTGGATAGGCACGGTTTTGCTAGAAGATATCTAGATAATCATTTACTCAAGCTTACCTTAAAGTATATTTAAAGTGTTGGACTAATTTGGAGTATCTATTGTTTATTCCTGTCACCAAGGCAATAAGAGCCTAAGAGGTAAGGGTATTTAAGAGAGTTCGCTCCACCCTCCTCTGGGGAATTTTCAATGGAGGAATCCATTTGACAGTTATTCACTTAAACTTGCTAAAATCCTCAATAATAATTAAGTCTAAATTTGCCTCCTATTGTAAGTACAGACCCAAAGGGCTTAAACCGTATTGGCAGGACTAGGCTTTACCAGGCTGACCAATACCAATTTGTCCCTAAATCGTACTATTGACAATGGTTTGACTTTTTTGAGTCATAAGACGCAGCAACCCTTCGACGTGGTCTTACAACTTAGTGGCAATGGGTGTCCACAAGGACTAGCATAAACTATGACATGTTTGATTGCTCAACCCAATGATCAAGGAATTGTGATTTATATCATAAATTGGTTGGGAACCTACCTAATTATCGTATTTTATAACGACCGGCCCTAGTTGGAGTTATGAAATGATGATAATGGGATCATTGCCCCATAAGAAATCCATCATATTGGGGTTGGTGCGATTTGCTTAAAATTTTAAAACAATTGAGTGGGAGCAACTTCATAATATTAAAAGCCCATATTATTATAAAACATTAATGAAAACTTATTCCTAATTTTAACATTTTCTCTTAACAGGTGGGTTAAAATATTTCACAAACATTCAAATGGAAAACAGAGTATCACTTCGAAAGGAGACAACTACAATGACTGGTTTAGAAACCTTAAAATTGTCTTACGACAAGAAAAGATTTTCTATGTTCTTGAAAGACCATTTCCACCTGAACCCGCAGAAGATGCTGACCAAGATACATTTGATGCTTGGAAGAAACACGTCGATGATGATGAGCAAGCAGTTTGTATAATGCTTGGCTCTATGTCAGACGAACTTCAGAAAGCTCACGAAGATATGGATGCTCAAACCATCATCTTTCAATTGAAGGAGTTGTATACAACTTCCGTTCATACCATGAGATTCCAAGTGTCATGTGTCTTATTCCAAACAAGGTATAAGGAATGATCTGTTAGTGGACATGTGCTTAAGATGATTGGCCACATTGAAAAATTGGCCAACCTCAGGTTCATCATGGATCATGAGATAGGTCACGATCTAATTCTTCAGTCCTTACCAAAAGAATTCTCTAACTTTATTATGCAGTTTCATCTGTCTGATAAAGAAGCTACTTTAGCAGAATTGCACAATCTGATAAAGCAAGCAGAGAAGGACTTGAAACCGGAGCTTAAAACCTCTGTTATGCTTACGAGTACGGAACTAAAGCCACGAGGCCCAAAGAAAAATAAGGGCAAGGCCAAGGCTCCAGATCACCTAAAGCCCAATGGTAAGGTGGAGAAGAAAAATGGAAAGGGGAAATGTTTCTTTTGTGGAAAGAAGGGTCATTGGAAGAAATACTGCAGATCTTTGAAAGCCAGGGAAGCCCAAGAGGCCAAGAAGCGCAATGCTTCAGGTATGTTGTATATCATCGAGCTATATTCTCAAAATTCTGAACCTTCTACTTGGGTGCTTGACACCGATTGTGGGACTCACTTGTGTAACAATGTGCAGGGCCTGAGAAACAGTAGGAGACTCCGTCATGAGGAGGTTGACTTACGCATGGGTAATGGAGCAAAACTGGCTGCATTGTGCGTGTGGACTTATTCATTAGTTTTACCGAATGGTTTAGTTTTAGACTTAGAAGATTGTGTTTATGTACATTCTCTAGTAAAGAACATCATTTCAATTTCTTATTTATGTAATAAAGGCTTTTCATGCCTAATAAGTTGTAATGAATGTTCTATTTATTTCAATGAAATAAAATATGGAGATGGTATTTTGAATAATGGTATCTATGTCTTACAAACTAACAAAGAATGTTCAACCTCTAATATATACAACGTTAACTCGAATAATCTCAATAAATCACTTCTATGGCACAGTCGCTAAGGTCATATCAATGAAACAAGATTAACTAAGCTACATAAGGATGGGTATTTCAAACCCTTCAAATATAAACCTTATGGAACTTGTGAGTCTTGTTTACTTGGTAAAATGACCAAATTACCCTTCAAAGGTAAAAGACAGGGTGTAGCGGAGACACTAGAACTCATACACTCTGATGTATACGGACCAATGTCAGTCATCGCTAGAGGTGGATTCTCCTACTTCATTACCTTTATCGATGATCATTCGTGATATGGGTATGTGTACCTTATGCGGTACAAATCTGAAGCCTTTGAGAAATTCAAAGACTTCAAGGCTGAAGTAGAAAACCAGCTTAATAAAAGTATTAAGTCACTAAGGTCTGACCGAGGTGGTGAATACTTAAGCAACGGATTTTAAGATTACTTGAGAGAAAATGGCATTGTTTCCTAGTGGACTCCTCCGGGAACTCCACAGCATAATGAGGTCTTCGAAAGGAGAAATCAGACATTATTAGATATGGTCTGATCAATGATGCCAGACATGGATCTACCTATTTCATTTTGGGGTCTTGCTTTAGAAACTGCAACACTACTACTAAACCAAGTTCCTTCCAAGACTGTTAATCAAACATCATATGAGTTATGGTCTGGGAAACGTCCTAGTCTTAGTTACCTAAGAGTTTGGGGATGTGACGCATATGTCAAGCTCACACAAACTAACAAATTGGATGATAGGGCAGTTAACTGTAAGTTTGTAGGATATGCCTTGAACTCAAGAGCATACGTGTTCTACGTCCCAAATGAACAAAGAAAATTTGTCTCACGAAATGCTAAATTTCTAGAGAATGAATTCCTTCTCAAGAAATATAGAGGGAATAGACTTGACCTCGAAGAGGTACGAGAAGAAAAAACTAACAAAGAACTAAACCCCAGGCCTCTCAAAAGGGCAGCGACGGAACAACCACAAGGTTATGAACTCAGAAGGTCTGGTAGGGACAGACATGAGCCTAAAATATATGGTTTCCATATTGATGAGGAACATGATCAGGTCATTGATATTGACGATCCCACCAGTTATGACGAAGCAATGTGTGACATTGATTCAGTCAAGTGGCTTGAGGCCATGAAATCCAAAATAGACTCTATGTATCAGAATCAAGTCTGGGACTTGGTAGATGCACCTGAAGGGATAAAACCCATAGGCTGCAAATGGATTTACAAGCGTAAAACTGATGCAGAAGGAAACATCCAAACCTATAAGGCTAGATTGGTGGCGAAAGGTTATAGACAAATCCAAGGAATTGAATATGACGAAACCTTCTCGCCTGTTGCAATGGTAAAGTCCATTCAAATTTTACTGGCACTAGCTGCACACTTTGGTTATGAGATTTGGCAGATGGATGTCAAAATAACTTTCCTTAATGGGAACCTCGTAGAGGAAGTCTATATGACACAACCTGAGGGGTTTGCATCTAAGGATGATCATAATAAAGTATGCAAGCTTAAACAATCCATTTATGGACTCAAGCAAGCCTCCAAAAGTTGGAATATACGATTTGATGAGACAATCAAAGAATTTGACTTCATCAAAAATGTAGACGAGCCTTGTGTTTACAGGAAAAGTAGTGGGAGTGCTGTTGTATTTCTTGTATTATATGTCAATGACATATTAATCATCGGGAATGATATTCCCATGATGCAAGCCACCAAACAATGGTTTTCTCAGAATTTCTCCATGTAAAATTTGGGAGAAGCATCCTACATCCTCGGCATTAAGATCTACCGTAATAGATCTAAGAGGTTGTTAGGAATTTCTCAATCTACGTACATAGATAAAGTTTTGAAAAGGTTCAAAATGGAAGATTTCAAAAGAGGTAATTTACGTACTTGTCATTGAATCAAATTATCTAAGGAGCAATGTCCACATACTCCTTCAGATAGAGTGCGTATGAGTATGATCCATTATGCTTCAGCAATAGGATCAATCATGTACGCCATGCTATGTACAAGACCTGATGTCTCTTATGCTCTTAGCATAACGAGCAGGTATCAGGCAATTCTTGGTGAGCAACACTGGGCAGATGTCAAAACAATCCTCAAGTATCTGAAAGGAACTAAGGATGTGTTTTTGACATACAGAGATTGTTCTGAGATGAAAGTCATTGGTTACTGTGATGTGAGCTTTCAGACCGATAGGGATGACAGTAGATCACAAACAGGATATCTGTTTACTTTAAATGGCGGTGCTATAAGTTGGAAAAGCTCAAAGCAGTCAACTACAGTGGACTCCACCACTGAAGCCAAGTATATTGCAGCATCTGAGGCAGCTAAAGAAGCAGTCTGGATAAAGAAGTTCATCATGGAGCTGGAAGTGCTTCCCGCGATAAAGAATGGCGTCACGATGTACTGTGACAACACGGGCGCCATTGCTCAATCAAAGGAACCAAGGTCCCACCAGAAATCCAAGCATGTACTCAGGCGATTTCATCTCATCAGGGAGATTATTGAGAGAAAAGAAGTTATTATAGAGAAAATACCCACAGAAGATAATCTTGCAGATTCTCTGACTAAAGGGCTAACTCAATAAAAACATGATAGGCACACCCGAGAGTATGGTGTAAATTCATACTAGTTGGCTATAGTGCAAGTGAGAGATTGTTAGGGATATGCCCTACACCCAACTTGTGGATGGGCTATATGTACATGTATTTGTAATATTTTCATTAATTAATAAAATGGCAATCTTTATTATACGTGTCTTACATAACTTATATGAATCATCAACACTGTAATAAAGCCCTTCGAGTAATAAGAGGATGGCTTCCACGCCTTATGAGAATCATTACTCTTAAATGTTCATAGGCATAGTTTTGTGAATAATCTGGGCGTTCCCAAAGCGGAGAGACTAGCATGATGATATGATCCGCCCTTGAGTGGGGTAGCCGATCTCATAGGCTACTAGCGGAGATCCGTTCGCTTGGTGTATCACATGGATGCATGAGTTGCTCGTGTCCATCGAACTGACCGCCAAAAGTTTTCATATGGAGTGTTTATCCCATGTGTCTGTGAGAACTTTCATGTATCGATTATATGACTAGTCATTTGACTTGAGGTCTTTACAATCTTATGTGTGGATCAAATAACTTTGACATTCTCCTTCCCCGATTCAAAAGATCCGGTCATAAGGGTATGATTGGGTCATTTATTGAAACACATGAAGTTTGTAAAAATACAACAGAGAATCACCACTCTCTCGGATAATATTTTCTTATAAGAGTGGTATTCCAGTTCGCGGGTTGATATGTGTGATCAGTACTTGAGACTGTGGCCACAACGGAAGAATTATGTGAGATTCTTGGGTTAGCACGATTCATGACACTATCAACATCATACCTTTGACCATATGGGTAGACACTTTTCGTACCCTAGGTCAATAGGTGGGGATACAGTGAGGCGAGGGACCGTATCATATGTAAATCGCATACAGAATGTGTATATATATCTTTCCTTCTCATTTGGGGGCCTTGGCATGTTGCTAGATGTCAACCTTGGTCATTGAAATCGAATGATCATCTGATCAGAGGATAATTTATGTTCGATTAAATTATCACGATTCATTTCATGTCCAACTTGAGGGGAACCCAAAAGGTCACACACAATAAATTCGAAATCAATGGTTAACAGTGCACAAAACAAATATAACAGCATATATGATTGCTGTAGGAATTGTTCATAAATGGTTCAATGTGTTTAATTATTGAACATATCATTTATGAGGTTCCATAGTGGCTTAGGGATTAGTGAATGACGATGAGGGCACTTTGGGAATTGGAATAAAAAAAATACTATTCACGTGAATAGTAATGTGAATAGTAACATGTTTGTTGTTATTTGTTTTGAATTCCAATTCAGCCCAAACTCTTATTAGGGTTTTATAATCTCATTAAACCACTAAATTAAGATCCAATGGCTAAGATTAAATTATTTTTATCCTACATCAGATTTTTAATTAATTTTATTGTATTTGGAGCACTATATAAACCCAAAGAATTATTTACAAATTTGCTACACCAAAACCTTTTATATCTTGGGTTTATATAAGTGAGCAACTCTAAATTTTAAGAGTAAGCTCCTGATTTTAAGGATCCTTAAGTCTAATTGACTAGAGGAACCTCGAGTTAAAATTTTTGAGGTATTTGCCTAGGCTAGCACCAAGGGCAAAATACCTGTGCACTCAAGGCGTAGTCTTGCCGTTGAGATTTGGCTTTGGTGTGTACATCTTTGGAGGCCACACACTTGGGTGGCTCTTTGGAACGTGGAAGAGCTTGCTGAGTTCGAGAAAAGCTTGTAGATTGGAGGGAGGACTGGAGGAGTCTACGGTTCAAGTAAGTCTTTTTCTTTCTTTATTTTATTTAGAGTTATTATGATAGTTAGCATGTTTAGGTTTATGTTCTTTGCATGTTTTATGAGTTTTATGCTTAGAATATATAGTAACATGCCTAGGCTTGTAGAATAAGCAAAACAAATAGGTCTTGGGCAAAGGGAAAGCGGCATAATAATTTTTATTTTCCGCTGCGCACTCGCGGCCGCTTCCCAACTGTGGTATCAGCGCGCCGTTTTGGTTTTGATTAGTTCTATCTCATTTGAACTCAAAATTGGGTGTTTAAAAGCTCGTTGGAAATCTAACACCCTGAACTTAATTTTAGGCACAAGTGTTGCATGCTTTGGTTAAGATTTGAATTGTGAAATTGCATTTAAAGTTCACGCATCTGCAGAAAAACGTGAATAGTAAATTTATTTGAATAAAATAAAATGCAATATCATAATTAAATATTAATCAAAGTTATTTAATGCCTAAAATAATTCCAACATATTAAAACTCATATGCTTGATGATTCTATGTATGATTAGAATTGGCATGATTATTTTAGGGTGCAAGCATCTAGAGACTTTCTAAGAAATAGAGAGTGTATTGCTTATCCCTTAGCTAAGTAATTATTCCGTGATGAACTTAGAGATTTATTACCTTTAAGGCTAATAAATATAAATCACTTATTTTTAATAAAAGAAATTATAAAAGATACAAGTGGGTTGGGACCAAGGGGTTAATAAAATTTTCCAAACTAAAGTTAATTTAACCAAAGGTATTACTAGAGTTAGATAATGATTTGTTGTCTTCCTTCACTCACTACCTTTTTATAGACAAAAGGAAAAGCTGTGAAGACATCTAGATAATCATTTACTCAAAGCTTACCTTAAAGCATATTTAAAGTGTTGGACTAATTTGGAGAATCTATTGTTTATTCCTGTCACCAAGGCAATAAGAGCCTAAGAGGTAAGGGTATTTAAGAGAGTTCGCTCCACCCTCCCTCTGGGGAATTTTCAATGGAGGAATCCATTTGACAGTTATTCACTTAAACTTGCTAAAATCCTCAATAATAATTTAAGTCTAAAATTTGCCTCCTATTGTAAAGTATAGACCAAAAGGGCTTAAACCGTATTGGCAGGATTAGGCTTTACCAGGTTGACCAATACCAATTTGTCCCTAAATCGTACTATTGACAATGGTTTGACTTTTTTGAGTCATAAGACGCAGCAACCCTTCGGCGTGGTCTTATAACTTAGTGGAAAAGATTGGATGTCCACAAGGACTAGCATAAACTATGACATGTTTGATTGCCCAACCCAATGATCAAGGAATTGTGATTTATATCATAAATTGGTTGGGAACCTACCTAATTATCGTATTTTATAACGACCGGCCCTAGTTGGACTTATGAAATGATGATAATGGGATCATTGCCCCATAAGAAATCCATCATATTGGGGTAGATGCGATTTGCTTAAAATTTTAAAACAATTGAGTGGGAGCAACTTCATAATATTAAAAGCCCATGTTATTATGAAACATTAATGAAAACATATTCCTAATTTTAACATTTTCTCTTAACATGTGGGTTAAAATATTTCACAAACATTCAAATGGAAAACAGAGTATCACTTCGTTCCATCCTTGATGAGCATAAGCTCAAATGGGACAACTATAATGACTGGTTTAGAAACCTTAAAATTATCTTACGACAAGAAATGATTTTCTATGTTCTTGAAAGACCATTTCCCCCTGAACCCGCAGAAGATGCTGACCAAGATACATTTGATGCTTGGAAGAAACACGTTGATGATGATGAGTAAGCAGTTTGCATAATGCTTGGCTCTATGTCGGACAAACTTCAGAAAGCTCACGAAGATATGGATGCTCAAACCATCATCTTTCACTTGAAGGAGTTGTATGCAACTTCCGTTCATACCATGAGATTCCAAGTGTCATGTGCCTTATTCCAAACAAGGTATAAGGAATGATCTGTTAGTGGACATGTGCTTAAGATGATTGGCCACATTGAAAAATTGGCCAACCTCGGGTTCATCATGGATCATGAGATAGGTCACGATCTAATTCTTCGGTCCTTACCAAAAGAATTCTCTAACTTTATTATGCAGTTTCATCTGTCTGATAAAGAAGCTACTTTAGCAGAATTGCACAATCTGATAAAGCAAGCAAAGAAGGACTTGAAACCGGAGCTTAAAACCTATGTCATGCTTACGAGTACGGAACTAAAGCCACGAGGCCCAAAGAAAAATAAGGGCAATGCCAAGGCTCCAGATCACCTATAGCCCAATGGTAAGGTGGAGAAGAAAAATGGAAAGGGGAAATGTTTTTTTTTTGGAAAGAAGGGTCATTGGAAGAAATACTGCAGATCTTTGAAAGCCAAGGAAGCTAGGGAAGCCCAAGAGGCCAAGAAGCCAATGCTTCAGGTATGTTGTATATGATCGAGCTATATTCTCAAAACTCTGAACCTTTTACTTGGGTGCTTGACACCGATTGTGGGACTCACTTGTGTAACAATGTGCAGGGCCTGAGAAACAGTAGGAGAATCCGTCATGGGTAGGTTGACTTACGCATGGGTAATGGAGCAAAACTGGCTGCATTGTGCTTGGGGACTTATTCATTAGTTTTACCGAATGGTTTAGTTTTAGACTTAGAAGATTTTGTTTATGTACATTCTCTAGTAAAGAACATCATTTCAATTTCTTCTTTATGTAATAAAGGCTTTTCATGCCTAATAAGTTGTAATGAATATTCTATTTATTTCAATGAAATAAAATATGGAGATGATATTTTGAATAATGGTATCTATGTCTTACAAACTAACAAAGAATGTTCAACCTCTAATATATACAACGTTAACTCGAATAATCTCAATGAATCACTTATATGGCACAGTCGCTTAGGTCATATCAATGAAACAAGATTAACTAAGCTACATAAGGATGGGTATTTCAAACCCTTCAAATATAAACCTTATGGAACTTGTGAGTCTTGTTTACTTGGTAAAATTACCAAATTACCCTTCAAAGGTAAAAGACAGGGTGTAGCGGAGACACTAGAACTCATACACTCTGATGTATGCGGACCAATGTCAGTCACCGCTAGAGGTTGATTCTCCTACTTCATTACCTTTATCGATGATCATTCGTGATATGGGTATGTGTACCTTATGCGGTACAAATCTGAAGCCTTTGAGAAATTCAAATACTTCAAGGCTGAAGTAGAAAACCAGCTTAATAAAAGTATTAAGTCACTAAGGTCTGACCGATGTGGTGAATACTTACGCAACGAATTTTAAGATTACTTGAGAGAAAATGGCATTGTTTCCTAGTGGACTCCTCCGGGAACTCCACAGCATAATGAGGTCTCCGAAAGGAGAAATCAGACATTATTAGATATGGTCTGATCAATGATGCCAGACACGGATCTACCTCTTTCATTTTGGGGTCTTGCTTTAGAAACTGCAACACTACTACTAAACCAAGTTCCTTCCAAGACTGTTAATCAAACACCATATGAGTTATGGTCTGGGAAACGTCCTAGTCTTAGTTATCTAAGAGTTTGGGGATGTGACGCATATGTCAAGCTCACACAAACTAACAAATTGGATGATAGGGCAGTTAACTGTAAGTTTGTAGGATATGCCTTGAACTCAAGAGCATACGTGTTCTACGTCCCAAATGAACAAAGAACATTTGTCTCACGAAATGCTAAATTTCTAGAGAATGAATTCTTTCTCAAGAAATATAGTGGGAGTAGACTTGACCTCGAAGAGGTACGAGAAGAAAAAACTAACATAGAACTAAACCCCTGGCCCCTCAAAAACGCAGCGACGGAACAACCACAAGGTTATGAACTCAGAAGGTCTGGTAGGGACAGACATGAGCCTGAAAGATATGGTTTCCATCTTGATGAGGAACATGATCAGGTCATTGATATTGACGATCCCACCAGTTATGACGAAGCAATGCGTGACATTGATTCAGTCAAGTGGCTTGAGGCCATGAAATCCAAATTAGACTCTATGTATCAGAATCAATTCTGGGACTTGGTAGATGCACCTGAAGGGATAAAACCCATAGGCTGCAAGTGGATTTACAAGCGTAAAACTGATGCAGAAGGAAACATCCAAACCTATAAGGCTAGATTGGTGGCGAAAGGTTATAGACAAATCCAAGGAATTGACTATGACGAAACCTTCTCGCCTGTTGCAATGATAAAGTCCATTCGAATTTTACTGGCACTAGCTGTACACTTTGATTATGAGATTTGGCAGATGGATGTCAAAATAACTTTCCTTAATGGGAACCTCGTAGAGGAAGTCTATATGACACAACTTGAGGGGTTTGCATCTAAGGATGATCATAATAAAGTATGCAAGCTTAAACGATCCATTTATGGACTCAAGCAAGCCTCCAGAAGTTGGAATATACGATTTGATGAGACAATCAAAGAATTTGACTTCATCAAAAATGTAGACGAGCCTTGTGTTTACAGGAAAAGTAGTGGGAGTGCTGTTGTATTTCTTGTATTATATGTCGATGATATATTAATCATTGGGAATGATATTCCCATGATGCAAGCCACCAAGCAATGGTTATCTCAAAATTTCTCCATGAAAATTTTGGGAGAAGCAGCCTACATCCTCGGCATTAAGATCTATCGTAATAGATCTAAGAGGTTGTTAGGACTTTCTCAATCTACGTACATAGATAAAGTTTTGAAAAGGTTCAAAATGGAAGATTTCAAAAGAGGTAATTTACGTACTTGTCATTGAATCAAATTATCTAAAGAGCAATGTCCACATACTCCTTCAGATAGAGTGCGTATGAGTAGGATCCCTTATGCTTCAGCAATAGGATCGATCATGTACACCATGCTATGTACAAGACCTGATGTCTCTTATGCTCTTAGCATAACGAGCAGGTATCAGGCAATTCTTGGTGAGCAACACTGGGCAGATGTCAAAACAATCCTCAAGTATCTGAAAGGAACTAAGGATGTGATTTTGACATACGGAGATTGTTCTGAGATGAAAGTCATTGGTTACTGTGATGTGAGCTTTCAGACCGATAGGGATGACAGCAGATCACAAACAGGATATCTGTTTACTTTAAATGGCGGTGCTGTAAGTTGGAAAAGCTCAAAGCAGTCAACTACAGTGGACTCCACCACTGAAGCCAAGTATATTGCAGCATCTGAGGCAGCTAAAGAAGCAGTCTGGATAAAGAAGTTCATCATGGAGCTGGAAGTGCTTCCCGCGATAAAGAATGGCGTCACGATGTACTGTGACAACACGGGCGCCATTGCTCAATCAAAGGAACCAAGGTCCCACCAGAAATCCAAGCATGTACTCAGGCGATTTCATCTCATCAGGGAGATTGTTGAGAGAAAAGAAGTTATTATAGAGAAAATACCCACATAAGATAATCTTGCAGATTCTCTGACTAAAGGGATAACTCAACAAAAACATGATAGGCACACCCGAGAGTATGGTGTACAGATTCATACTAGTTGGCTATAGTGCAAGTGAGAGATTGTTAGGAATATGCCCTACACCCAACTTGTGGATGGGCTATATGTACATGTATTTGTAATATTTTCATTAATTAATAAAATGAAAATTTTTATTATACGTGTCTTACATAACTTATATGAATCATCAACACTGTAATAAAGCCCTTCGAGTAATAAGACAATGGCTTCCACGCCTTATGAGAATCATTACTCTTAAATGTTCATAGGCATAGTTTTGTGAATAATCTGGGCGTTCCCAATGCAGAGAGACTAGCATGATGATATGATCCGCCCTTGAGTGGGGTAGCCGATCTCATAGGCTACTAGCGGAGATCCGTTCGCTTGGTGTATCACATGGATGCATGAGTTGCTCGTGTCCATCGAACTAACCGCCAAAAGTTTTCATATGGAGTGTTTATCCCATGTGTCTGTGAGAACTTTCATGTATCGATTATATGACTAGTCATTTGACTTGAGGTCTTTACAATCTTATGTGTGGATCAAATAACTTTGACATTCTCCTTCCCCGATTCAAAAGATCCGGTCATAAGGGTATGATTGGGTCATTTGTTGAAACACATGAAGTTTGTAAAGATACAACAGAGAATCGCCACTCTCTCGGATAATATTTTCTTATAAGAGTAGTATTCCAGTTCGCGGGTTGATATGTGTGATCAGTGCTTGAGACTGTGGCCACAGCGGAAGAATCATGTGAGATTCTTGGGTTAGCACGATTCATGACACTATCAACATCATACCTTTGACCATATGGGTAGACACTTTCCGTACCTTAGGTCAATAGGTGGGGATACAATGAGGCGATGGACCGTATCATATGTAAATCGCATACAGAATGGGTATATATATCTTTCCTTCTCATTTGGGGGCCTTGACATGTTGCTAGATGTCAACCTTGGTCATTGAAATCGAACGACCATCTGATTGGAGGATAATTTATGTTCGATTAAATTATCACGATTCATTTCATGTCCAACTTGAGGGGAACCCAAAAGGTCACACACAATAAAGTCGAAATCAATGGTTAAGAGTGCACAAAACAATTATAACAGCATATATGATTGCTGTAGGAATTGTTCATAAATGGTTCAATGTGTTTAATTATTGAACAGATCATTTATGAGGTTCCATAGTGGCTTAGGGATTAGTGAATGACGATGGTGGCACTTTGGGAATTGGAATAAAAAAAATACTATTCACTTGAATAATAATGTGAATAGTAATATGTTTTTTGTTATTTGTTTTGAATTCAAATTCGGCCCAAACTCTTATTAGGGTTTTATAATCTCATTAAACCACTAAATTAAGATCCAATGGCTAAGATTAAATTAGCTTTTTGTTATTTGCATGCATGCACTAGTTGTGTACCAGTCATTACAATAAACTAAAAGTGTCTTGTACAAAGTTGTAAAGATGAATATATTTGAGTTTACTGTTATAAGCATTAAACGACATTGAATTTATATTGATGAGTTGGGCATTAGTCTCATGCACGAGTTTATATATATGAAATGAGATTAGTAGCTGTCAGAGAGTCAGAGGCTTAGGGGGATAGGATGGCATATTCCCTGTCAGTAACATCTCCGGACTGGGGGTGTTTCACTTAGCCCCAGATTTATGATATATTTTGTAGTAATGTTTGATATGTGGTGAAATGATAAAACTATTTTTTTTAATCAAAACATAATTTTTAAGTGTTTGGTTAATGATAAAAAAAGTTAAAATTATTAATCATGATTTCTTTTAAAAACTGAGTTTTACAAAAATTAAGATTTTTAGCTTTTATCTACCATTAAAATATTATAAAAACGTACTACAATAAATTTTTAACATAAAATAAAATTTCATAACACCATTTATGAATCATTATTTGTTCATCACATTTTTATAATCACAACACTAAATAGAGCTTTATTCAATCATACTGTATAATCATTTCTTTTCTTTTTCTTTTTTAATCTTTAGTATTGATTTATCCGAAAACATATTTTAAGTTGTATCAATGACAAATATGATTTTTGGGACAATCGACATAGTTAGCTGATTGAAGCCCTAAATTTAGTCCAAAATTAGGATGTCAAATAAAAAAAAAAATTAATTTTTAAATATATAATATGAATTATATATATATGTTAACAAACTTATTAAAAAAAAAAACTTACCTAGGGTCCAACATTTCGGGCGACCCAGACCGACCTTAATGGAAGAGTGCATTGACTAATTTATTTTTGATTAAAACGTTTATCTGTATATATATATATATATATAGAACCTACATTATGACATTTTTTTATTGTATTTAAAACACTAGTGTTTGGTATCATACGCTATTAAGACTTGAGAGATATATATATCCCGCGGTTAATTTTTTCCCAATCAACAAACCTGCAACAGTACAGTTGTTGATGTAATGGAAGGACCAAAACAGCCCATCAATGAGATATGGACAGTTATATTTTAGGGGATCTTAAATAATTTTTTAAAATATATGATCCTTAATGATAAATAAATTTTATTTTATTTTTTGTCTTTTTTATTTCTCAATAAGTATTAAATTTTCTTAAATTTTGGGCCCTTAATTTTGGTCCAAATTTAAGGACTCCAATCAATTATGATATTTTATGTAGGTTGTCCCTAAGGCTTCTCAGGCAATGGATTATGATATTTTTGTTGTTCATATTTTAATCATAATTAAATGAAATTAAATACGATATTAGATTAAATTATGATTTTTTAAAGAAATATAATATAATTGCAAAGCTATCCATATGTTTCTTTGTACTATTAAAATGGACACACAAAACTAACCATCTATTTTCATATTACTACCATATATATGATAAATATGATAATACGCAAAGCTAACCATTCTAGTTGGCAGTTTTTGACAAGATCCGCAAATTTGATAGAATCGAACCTGAAATTATAGGTTGGAGCGGGTTAAAATTCACATTATTATTAAATGAATCGAGTTTAGATCACATCTTAATAATTGTGTGTCGGGTCTAAGTTTATAACTTCCGACAGGTAAATGTTTTTATAATATGGTTAACTATTTGATTAATTATATTATATTAATTTTTTATCCAATAAGACTATATATGCACTATTTGCAATACTTTAAAATGAATTTAATATACTTATATTCAAATCAAAATTTAAGTAAGTTACACTATAATTAATATTCTAGAAATCACGTTAAAAATATGTTAATGGATGAAATTCAAATTATGAACGGGTCGGGTTAGTTTTTGAAATTCTTGAGACGTGATTATTTAACGGATCAAGTCAGTCATGCGAAAAATGAATAAGATATGAAAGGAAACCAATATTACAAACCCTATAAATCATAACACGGCTATAATACATGTATATAAAACACACATCATCTGTAGCTTCCTTTCTCAAATTTCTTACATTGTCATCTCAAATTAATTTTAATTTGCAGCAATGGCTAAAGCTCTCGCCAGCTTCAATATAATGGCCCATATTGTTGCCTCTAAACGAAATCAAAATCGACCCAAAATGTCACACAACAGACCCATGATTATGTCCATGTCCCATAACAACTCATATGATTGGACATCTGTACATGATGATGTTGAGGCATATCTGAAGCAGTCCGTCGTTGTAAAGGAGCCAGTCGAAGTATACGAGCCCATGCGCCATTTCGTCTTCGCCGCACCCGTAAACATGGCTCCGGCGCTGTGTATTGCCGCCTTCGAGTTCGTCGGAGGTCACCGGGAACACGCCATGGCTGCTGCTGCTGCTTTGCATGTCATGCATGCAGCTTCATTTGTTCATGAAAATCTTCCATTATCAAACAGGCCCAGTCTAATTCCCAAATCCAAGCCCATGATGTACCATTCTTTCGGCCCAAATGTAGAGCTGATGATTGCGGACGGAATGATCCCATTTGGGCTTGAGTTATTGGCTGACTCCGACAACCCGGCCCAAAATATATCCGATCAAATTCTACGAGCGATAGTTGAGATGACACGTGGCATTGGATCCCAAGGTTTGATAGAGAGGCAATATTGTGAGCTACAACAATGTAGTCAATATGCTGACAAGGAAGGTTGGTTACACGCGTGCGGTGGCGCGTGTGGAGCGATATTAGGAGGTGGAAGTGAGGAGGAGATAGAGGTATTGAGGAGGTATGGGTATTATGTAGGGATGATACAAGGAATGTCACAACGGTTGGGATTTGAAAAGGAAGTGGAAGAGCTAAAAGAAAAGGCAATCAAGGAAATGAAAAGCCTCAAGGAAGAAAAGTTTGAAATAATTTCTAGCTTTATTGAGGTTAATTCCAATCATGTGTGAGGCCTTTGATAACTATTTTTTTTTTTTTTAGTATTAATAATACATTGTAGTGGGAATAATGGTCCCCAAGGGATGTGGTTTTGTGGTGTAGGGTTCATGATATGACATTGAGGTTATAGGCTCGAATCCAGGGAGTGCGTTTCTTATAAGAGTCTGGGACAGCTGGAGGTTTTACCTGCTCCGCTTAAGTCCGGAAGAGGTGATTTGCCGGCGGGGTTTCCAACGATTAAAAAAAAATGGGAATAATGACCATTAGATTATGTCCAATTAAAAAGCGGTCCCCATTTTAAAATTTAAATAATTGAATTATGTCTACACTTAATATTTAATGAAATTCTACATTTATTTAAAAATTACTACATGGCTCGTATTTTATGCGGATTAAGAATATATTTTAAATATTAATCTTGTAAATGCTCAAAATTTTGTTGGTTTTATAATATAAATGAGGAGGGGTGAGCAAAATCGGTTCCGATTCCGCGTGGCATCGGTTTCGATTCCGGTTCCGAGTGGAACCAGTTTCGATTCCAGTTCCGAGTAAAAATCGGTTCCTAACTAAGTGGAACCAGAACTTACCTAATTAAATATAGTACCATATTAATCGGTTCTAATTTGGTTTCGCGTGGAACTACAACCTATCAAATTAAATAGAGTACCATATTAATCGGTTCCAATTCGGCTACGCGTGGAATCGGAACCTGCCCAATTAAATATGATACCCTATTAATCGGTTCCAATTCGGTTACGGTCCGAATCTGAGTTAACCTATTTATTTTTATTGTCAAACTTTGAAAATATAATTATTTCTCACACTTGAATATTAACTAATTTTTTTGGTAACTGTCCATAAAGAAATAAAATAATAAATAAAACTTCATATTGCATAATATTTTTGACTCAATA
>SKCR01048493.1:0-61435 GCA_019454045.1 Zanthoxylum bungeanum
GTCTCATACGTTTTGAGCATATGGAGTCACAATCGGGTCAATCCAAGTGATAGTCACTGGATTGAAGTTAAGGACATCTGTTAGTATCTTAGAGAACTAAAGATGCTGTTTTAAACTATGGAGAATGAGAACTTGAAGTGACTGGGATCACTGCTGCTAGTTTCCAAACAGTTAAATACTGCGGTACTATAAAGTTTGAATAACGGACAGTGAGCTGGAAATCTTCCGAGCAAGATACTGTTGCCGAATAAACAACAAATGCGGATTATTGCTGCAGCTGAGGCAGCAATAGAAGCCATTTGGGTCGATAATAAATCTAATTAGATTAGATATAGTTCTGTTAGCAGCTGAGCTAGGCGTCAGCACAAGGCTAAAGAATTAAAGGTCTCATCGACGATCCAGATATATACTTCTATATCATCTGATTCGTTCGGATCATACATCGTGGCGATGTGATGATCGTATAAATCGCGTCAGACGATAATCATGGAAATCCACTGATGAAAACCTTTTCTCAGCAATTTGAGCGAACCGTACATAGTTCGGGTGTTCGACACTTGAGTGACTGGCTATGTGCCAAGTGGGAGATTGTTGGATAACATGACCCATAGCGTCACTATTTGTACAGATCATAGTGTTGTTGTACAAATTAACTATGTGACAAGGAAATTGCACTCTCATCATTTGTGATTAGATCACCTTAGATATATAAATGAAGAGAGGTCCCTATGATTAGTTCCTGGATTGAGAATGATATGAGACAGTATCAGTCCACGAAGGATTAATCATTAAATATCCCTAGCCGGAGTATTATCGAGACTGGACATCGATAATGCGGAATAGGATAGTATTGCACTTGTGCGCGTTGTGAGGGCACAACGGCATAGTTCTCATATATTTGGGTATTGGATACTCATGTAAGTGCGATAGGAGGTTGTGTTTCACCGATGGTACGGGAAACAGCTTCGCTCTGGATAGACCCCTCGGAATCCCATTGGTATTATGACTATGTGTCTATGGGAGTCCGAAATCAGGGTAGGTGTGTATGGTCTTAACCTGAGACTTGCACCGCTAATGCTTACGACAATCAGTATACTTTTGTTGAGGTCGTCTAGGACTCTAACCGGTTCTGTGTACGCCAATGCTGGGTATATTGAGAATCGTAGAGTATTGGGTGTAATGTCAAGACGGAAGTATCACTCCAGTCATAGTGGAGATGATGTCACGCAGGATACGGTATTAGTGCTCTTAAGTGCTGGCCAGCCATCGAGATATTATGACAAGGTCATGTATATCCGATTATAGAGACTAGTTACCAGACATCCGATATGTGCTTCGGACGGGGCAGACACTTATCTAGCCCCAGCCCTAGCACGTGACTATCCGATACTGGGCCGATATACACGATACTTGGTATACTACGCTTGATATAGATCTTAAATATTCTTAGAGAATATGACCGGAGAATTGGATAGACTTCGTGCTTTGCTAGAAGCCGATCTTGTCTCGTAAATCGGTAGAACGTAGTACTTGGTACGTACGTGATTCGGATATTCCGACGACCGTATTTACTGCCGAATTATCCGGGATCTCATGGGTCGCTTCCCGATAATGCACCGATGACGCATAACTCGCACTCATTAATAATCTGGGATTATATAGAAGAAAGAGAAAATTAATCTAGGATTAATTACGGAGATATTTTATCTAGGATAAAATATCGTCTAGAGAGAGATAACGATTAATTTGGAATTAATCGATAAATTAATATATTCGATATATTAAACGAAATTAGATTTCGACGCGGAATTGAAATTGGATTTTAATTCGGGCGAACGAATTAATTTAGAATTAATTCGTTAGCGACGTGAATAGTGAATTCGCTAGGCGTAATCATTTAATTACGACGCAACGGAAAGTTCGTTAATTTGGAATTAGCGAACCCGAGCCCGAGTGTGATTGCGAGCGCATTCGTATTTCGAATTCGAGTGCGGCAACGCAAGTCACATCAAGCGTCAAATCACTCATCACATCAAGCGTCAAATCAAATGTCACTTTGAGTGATGTGATTGATTGATGTGACTGATTGATTGATGGATTGACTAACATCATGTCACTTTAATAAAGTGAAATGAATAGTTGATGGTTTTAGGTGGAATAGTGTTGGTGGTTGAGAAAGCCATTTCCATTTTGATTTTATTAGATAAATAAAATGGAAAATGCTTTGTATTTTCTTGGAAATATATAAGGTTTTTGGAAAATCTTTTATTAACCAATTACACATTTTTTCTCTCCACCAATTCTCTCTCACTTCTCACGCCCAAAAGGGCTTCATTCTCTTCTTCTACACAGCTCACTGCCGTGAGCCAAATGGGAAGCAATGAGTGCGTTTTTGATGCAAAAACGCAAGTGCTAGCACACTTACGAGAGTTGCGAAGGTGTTAGGGAAGTCAACCCATGAGGCGGGATCCGTCCAACGAAGCTTGGAGCTCCGTTTTGCATCTCAAAGTTTCTGTTTTGAAGGCAGTGGACTGCTGCAGTTTGGGCATGAATGGCAGTGCGTTTTTAGCCTTCAATCGTCTTCAAATCGTCTCAACCGATCGATGTGAGTATTCCGCAACTTCGTCGATATGTATTCACAATGTTTTCATGCTTATAATCGATCCGGGACCTTAATAGAAACCAACAGCTTCTTTAAACAATTATGTCAGAGGACATTAACCACATCTGTTATTGATGAACTTGAGCGAGGAATCGTGATAATCCTATGCAAGCTGGAGCGAATATTGCCACTTATTGTTTTTTATGTGATGGTACATCTGGCCGTTCATTTATCAGCTGAAGCTAGGAAGGGAGGTCTTGTCCATTACAGATGGATGTATCCCATTGAAAGGTACTATATATACAGTTTAAATATTACATTCTTAAATTTTGTCTGTTCATTAAATTTATTATTAATGCAAACTTATTGTCATATATGCAGGGCTTTGGGACATTACAAACAATATGTGAAAAACAAGGCGTGACCTGAAGGGTCAATAGCAAAAGTTGTTGTAATAAGTCAAGCAATAACATTTTGTTCGATGTACATGCAGAATATTGAAACTCATTTTAATCGTCGGCCATGAAACTATGATGAAGATGCAAGTAATAAGCAAGATATCACAGTGTTCCGTCAAAATTGCAGACCATTTAGACCAGTAGGTGTCAAATTACTAACATTTGAGGAAGTTCAACGTGCGCATTAGTTTATATTGAGTAATTATGATGAAGTGCAACCGTAATTAACGTAAGTCTTTTTGTTGCATAACTAGATTTTTTTTGCCATACATTAACCTAACTCATTTTTTGTAGGCAACATATTACAATGCTACAATGTGGTGGTGACCCTAACGTTGATGGAAGACACAAAAAAGAATTTCCTACATGGTTTGAGACAACTGTAAGGCCTAACATTGTATATTTATTTTTATCCTAACAGTAAATATTTCAGTTTGTTATATTAACACACACATTTCTCTCATTGTTAGATAAACAACCAAGTGCAAAATGGTCAATTGGACTCGTCATTCTCGTCGGTTTCCTTGGCTTATGGGCCTCAAAAGCAGGCTTATGAATACAGTGGATGCATTATGAACGGTGTTAGATTTCATACCGAGCAGCGAGATATTTCACATATCACTCAGAATTATGGAATTGTAGTCCAAAGAGAACACGGCTCAGATATTATTTACTTCTACGGAGTGTTGCAATCAGTCATTGTGTTGATATACAGACCCAGACAACACATTGTGCTATTCGAATGCAAGTGGTTTGACACAAATGCCAAAAGAGGAGAATTCAAGTTAGTAATCATCTAAAGTCAATTAATGTTCAACGTTATTGGTACAAGAATGATCCATACATTTTTTGTACCCAAACACGGTCAGTGATATATATATCTGATCCAAAGCTAGGAAATGGATGGATGGTGACATAAATGTTACAACATAGGGACATTTGAGACACGCAGAAGAAAGATAGTGTTGAAATATCAGATGAAACATAAGAAGTCTCTGACAACTTCGAAGTTCCTCAACAGATATTTCATGTACCAAATGTGATCGTTCCTGAAAATATCACATTAACTCGAGATAACCCAGACGTTGAGATAATTCCTCATTCTAAAGTTAGCGTGGAAGTAGCAAATGAAGAAGAATTTGACATTGAAGATGACTTCAAGTCCAGTAACAAATCCTCAAATACCGAAGATAATAGTGACTAATGAAGTTAGTGTATGATGTGATTGATGAATAATTTTTATTATTATAATGTATGGTTGTTTTTTTGAATTATTATTAAAATATGGTTGAACGATTGTTGTTGTTATTAATAGTATAATTATCATATTATTGTTATTATTATTAATGGTAGCAATTTAGCGTCGAAAAGAGAATATTCGACGCTAAAGGTCTTAAAATTAGCGTCGAAATAATAATCGACGCTAAATAATAGAAATATCGACAGTTAGCGTCAAATACTCTTATCGACGCTAAATTTTAGACAGTTAGTGTCAAATACTATTATTAACGCTAAATGTTAGACATTTAGCGTCGATTTCAGATAATTCGACGCTAACTGAAAAAAATTAAATTTCCCCAAAAAATTACCCTAATTTTTTAATTAGTCGCCAACTTTTTAGCGTCGAATAATTTGACGCTAAAAGCAAATAATTTCGACGCTAAATGTCCCTTAAATCCCTAAAAACAGTGTCATCTTTTTTATCGGCTCAAACGACCAAAAATAGAGAAATACCGAAGATAATCCTCAGCAAGCTCCAGACGACTTTACAGGTAAGTTTTCAAATCAAACTCTCTGTAATATGATTGATCAATCATTTTAATCTTTATGTGTATAGTTTTGCTATTTTGATTGATGAGTTGGGGAAATTTATTGGGTGCATTGGAGGTGTTCGATGAAATGCTTGAAAGGAATTGAAGCTTAAGGGAGAATTTTGGGTTTATGTTTCCGAGAACAGCAGCAATTGTTGTTGTTCTGGGTTTATTTTGATAGCAGTAAATTATATTTCATCGTCGTCATCTTCAAGCAACTTCGTAGTTTATTTGAGCCCAAAAAATTACCTAAACAAATTAATATAATGAACCTGAATCCGTTCATCAGCATATGAAATTGATGAAACCTTCGAAACCTTTATGTTACAATAATGAATCTTTGATTAGATTACCCGATACTGAGGATCGAATCGTTGTTTACTTAACAAGTTTGAGAGGAATCCGAAGGACTTATGAGGATTGTTATGCAGTTAGAATGATATTTAAAGGGTTTAGAGTTTGGGTTGATGAGAGAGATATTTCCATGTATTCTGCGTATAAGAAAGAACTACAGAGTGTTTTTGGTGGGAAGATTTTGACCTTGCCGCGAGTTTTTATAAGGGGAAAGTATGTAGGTGATGCTAATTTGTTGAAGAGTATGTATAAAATGGGTGAACTGGCTAGGGTTGTTGATGGGTTCCCCAGACGGCAAATCGGGTTGGTGTGTGAAAGTTGTGGGGATGTGAGATTCATGCCTTGAGGGAATTGTAGTGGGAGTCAGAAGGTGTTTGATGAGGATGGTGGTGTGCTTGAACGGTGCTTGGAATGTAATGAGAATGGCTTGATTCATTGCCATGATTTTTTATCGTGATTTTGCTTTCTTGTTAAGTGCTTGGAATGTAATGAGAATGGCTTGATTCGTTGCCCTGATTTTTGCTCGTGATTGTGCTTTCTTGTTAAGTGCTTGGAATGTAATGAGAATGGCTTGATTCGTTGCCCTGAAACTTTATGTGTGTTTGCAGATGGCACTGGGCAATCGCAGATGGGCTAATGCGACTCCATCTACATCAGCAAGGACAACTGGCCCTAATGGAGTCTCTGTTAGCACAGGTGAGTCGAGTACAGTGAAGGGTCGAGGACGTACCCGTGGCCTGGGGTTGGCTAAGCACGTTAAGGCTCACGGTCGTATCCGGATTAAGATATCAGATGATGGTCAAAGTCAAGTCGGACAACATAATTTAGCGTTTACTACAGCCATAGGTGCTACAGCTTGGTTTGAAGCTCCCCAAAACTACGTTTCTTGGAGAAAGATACCGTGGGAGATGAAAATCAACCAGCTATTCTCTTCGCTACTTGTGAGTTTCTTTACGGTATTAAGTTTTCGAAATTGTTTGTTAGTTAACATTTTTATTTTATACTTATTTTTACTCGATTTCTATTCATGTAGGAGTGGTTCGACTTCGATCTGACCAAAGTGAATGTCCAACAGTATATTGACTACCACATGGGGAAAAGTTATAAGGATTATATGACAAAAGACCTGAAACCAATATTTGACGAACATGGACCTTCAGATGCTCCTCAACATAAGCCTAATTTTATAGAGGAGCAAGACTGGACATTCTTATGTGAGCTTTGGTCTAGCAAAAAACACGAGGTAAATTTTGAAATAAACGGAAATTTATAATTGTCTTTGTTTTCGGTACTTACAGTGTTGTTAAATGCAGGATAAATGTCACGCAAATGCGAAAAATCAAAGTCACTTGCGTTTTAACCACTGTGGAGGTTCGAAGCCATTTATCCAACATCGTGCCGAACATTCTGAGGTAAATATATCCTAACGTAAAATTTAACAGTTCATTATTTTTACTAATGTGGAATAATACTGAATTTATTTTCTGTTTTTAACAGAGTAGCACAGGTGAGGTGCAATAATTTCCAGATTTTTTCCTACTGACGCATTACAATGAGAAAAAAAATGGATAAATGAAGAAGCCAAACGCTGCTATGTAAGTTTCAGTTTTTAAAATAAAATAATTATTATTATATATGTTAATTTTTTTTTTCAAATTCTAACATTAACTTATTTTTTTAAACAGAACGAAATGATGGAACTCCAACATCAAACTCAGGAGAGAGGGTCCTACCCGATACCAGATGAGTAGTTATCGCAATTTGTTTTTAAGAATCAGGCAGGTTACAACGTTGGCATTGGCACTCGTAAGAAGCCGACGTCATCTGCACGCAATACTATTAATTCGGACAATGCCTCATCTCTTTGAGACCAGTTAGTCACCACCCAAGACCAGCTAGCCACCACCCAAGACCGGCTAACCACCACCGAAGACCAGCTAGTCACCACCCGAGACGAGCGGAAGAAGCCTAAGGAGGAGCTACAACAGGTCAAGGTGGACCACGAGAAGAAGATGGAGTAGTTCGAACAGCAAATGTTGGCTTTCCACCAGATGTTGGAGGCCGCACTCAGTCAGGGTGCATCGGGCTCGAGCGCCCCCCATCACAGTAGCAATAAATTTTATATCCATTTGTATAAACATTTTGAACAAATAGATTTAATATAATATGTATTTTTTCTAAAAAAAATTCAGTATAATAATAAAATAATTATTATAATATTTTGTAATTCTGTTATTAATCAGGAATTTTTTTCAATTAAATTAAATATTAAATTAATTATTTTAGACCAAAAAGTAGTAAATTAATAATTTTTTAAAAAAAAACACATTTGTTAACTATTTTCGTCGAACAAGTCGACGCTAACTGCGTTTTTGGCGTCGACAATATTCGACGCTAATAGTAAAAAAATCGCCGCTGTAAGTTTACAAATATTATT
Organism: Zanthoxylum bungeanum; assembly: GCA_019454045.1. Taxonomy (NCBI): domain Eukaryota; kingdom Viridiplantae; phylum Streptophyta; class Magnoliopsida; order Sapindales; family Rutaceae; genus Zanthoxylum; species Zanthoxylum bungeanum. The sequence continues at coordinate 7,663 of SKCR01048493.1, forward strand.
TTTTTAATATACTTTAGCGTCGAAACTAAACGACGCTAAAAGTCTAACTTTTAGCGTCGAATTATTTCGTAGCAATATCTGACCTATAGCGTCATAAAATTTTATTTAGCGTCGAATATATTTGTTTCGACGCTAAATATTATTCTCGTCGATGTTTCGGCATCCATTTTTTACGTCTAATTAGTTCGACGCTAATTTACATTTGCGTCGAAATTGTGGATTTTTGCGTCGATTAGTTTCGACGCTAAAGGGCATAATATTTGTAGTGTATTGTAGAAGATTTAGTATAGTGAGTAGAATTTGTGGTATTGTAGTAGTGAATAATAACCATGAGTACTGTAGTAGTGAATAGTAATCGCAGGTCTGTCGCTCAACTGTAGTAATGAATAGTGATCACGAGCACTGTAGTGTGAACAATAAAATTGTTAATGTTCATAAAAAAATTAAAAAAATAAACAAGTAAATAAGATCTGATCCAAGTTCGGCTTAAGAGGGGAAATGACAGAAAGAAATTTTATAGGTCGATCCTGGTGTCTAATATCGCTTCCACCACGTGGGAAATCATTTCCTACATAAGGTATAAAGTGTGATACCCTATCTTTAAATCATGCTCTGTCGTGCGCAACATACTATGAATTTCTTCATATGTCGTTTGCATCGAATACATGTGAAAGTTTAACACAAAACCAGCATATGTACCGGGCAAAGAAGATAGAATCAGATTTTGGCCTAGCCATTCATCGATCTTAATGCTCTGTCATTCTATATTTCAGATCTGGTCGATCTTGCTTAAAACATGAATGCTAGTCGCTCCTCCATGCTTGAGCGTAACATGAATAATTCCTTAGATCTCTGATATATTTTAATTTCTTGATTTGTTTCGAACAACTCCTCGAGTGTTCTCATAATGCTCCAAGCATCAGGTACTTCTATGTATTGTCTGAGAAAATCTGGAACCATCGATCCTAAAATATAGGATTTTATCCTTAGGTTATCATCCTTCCATTTTTCAAATATTTTTGGCTTTCGAGTGTTGAATCATGATCAATTTCGACATGAAATGGATTAAGCGTTTACATATCTCAATGGTTCTGACTCCAAGACAAAGCAGATGTTCATTTCCCACTCAAAATAGTTCTTGGCTCCTTTCAATTTATGAATATATTTGTGATATCAATCTATAAGAAAATAATAAACACTAGCATAATATTTTCATTTAATATAAAACACTGATATTATTATGGATTTTAAATCTATTAATGTTCTCCCATAACTTTACATGATTCCATAATCTCTCTTAACGGAAAAAAAGAGATTTGAAGATCAATTTTCATAGCGGGAAATGGACCCCATGACATTTACTCTAACCTCACAATAATGATAGTCTTAGCGTTTATAAATTCATTAGGTAGATCTTAAAAGGTCAATCACATCCATGAGACTCCTAAGTTTGGTCCTAAACCATTTCATATCTTCACAATATTGAAGATATTGGATTAAGACATGTTCTAGGTATATACTTGTCAATATGCACTAATGAGTTCATAAGTACACCCTCACAATAATGACGGTATTGGGTGACTATGTCAACTCATCATGTTACATCTAATGTTTTACCAAAGCGACCTAAGTGCCGATCACTTATACCCTCACAATAATGGCAATAATGATCATAATTAATAACAATTCATTTATATCTGTATTGATAAGACGAACCATTTAATAATATTCACATATTATTAATACTAATATGACTTATGCATAATTAAATTAAAATAATCTTGGGTCAAAATAAAAATTTTAATTTAAAATATGCAATACATATCTAATATGACTTATGCATAATTAAAACTACAGAAACATAGATACATATACATGTCAGACATGTAACATTAGTTATATGCTTAAGACCTATTCTGATGCCATTATATTAGGGCGGTTGTGGAACCTCTAGGGTTGGATCGATGCCCTGCATAGTGGAAATGGGTTTAACTCATGAATATAGAGAATGGATGTTTTTATTTTTAAAAAAAAAATAAAGGAAGATTATATTCCATTATGAGTCCATAGGAAAAAACAATGGACGAATTAGAGTCCGGATGGGCCTAAAAAAGAGTCAAATGGCTCGAACCACTCGTGTAAACTATGCACACACGTGCACACACCTAACTAATATGTTGAGTGCACGCTCACACGTGCATGCTGAGTGCGCACGCGCATATGTGCATGTAATTTTGCATTGGCACACCACCACTCGCATAGTGGTACACCAATGCCTACAAGAGTGCAATTTTTATAATTCTTTTTCAGTGGCGCAATAATACATTCTAGAGAGCTAAAAATCTAATTTTCTAGCTCTAAATTACTTACAACTCTCTCCAAACAATCTCTAACACCCAAAATCTAATTTTAACATCAAAATCAAAATCAACATCAATACATGTTATAGAACAAACATACATGTATTTTAAATACATATATGCATTACTATGAATGAAAATACAAACAAAATTAGAATCTCACAAAGAAATGACTCATGAACAATTCTAGGTCACTTAAAGGTGGTCAAGCGATTTTAGAATGATAACCATAACTTTAAGATTTTATCTAGAATTTCGGGCTCTAATTTTATGTTTCATGTCCAATATGAACATATTTGTCCCAAATCATAAACATATTGTGTTTATGTTTATGAAAGAATCCATACAAAATTCAGTAACCTAATTTCAACTCCAATTAAATCAAGCCAAATACATTTATTATTATATATTTTGTAATTACCAAAATATCCTCCACCTCTAATGGTAGAGATATTTATGAAATTTCAACAAAACCCTTGTGTGATTATTAATTTGGATTAATCCAATTAATCCCAATTAGTCAAAAAATAATTAATGTTATCCAATAACATTTAATTACTTTAATTGATAATTATATTATCAAATATTATCGGCTACTCAAGTGTTCAATGAGTACACTTCATATTATGGGACTCTCTAATCTAGACACGTTTATCAAATAAGCCTAACTCATAAGTAAGCAATTCGACCACCTCCAAATTTACGAAGAATAAGAAAAACCTTTCTAAACTATACAAGTCAAGATCATCACATATGTTTAACAATCCCTCCATAGTAGGCTATCTGAGTTGTGCTTAGGAAATATTGGTTACACCGTCAAGTTTCCAAGGCACACATCTAATATTGTCAATATGTCTACGATTCTTTATAATTAATCATACTATTCTTTCTTATGTATATGCGATCAACCCTAAGTGCTCGGCCTTGGCCAAAGTCTTAAGAATTGTAACTCACAAATATGCATACCTTAACCCTTTTATGCTACAATATAGGCCGACAGATCCTATCTTGATTAATGAATGCATCGGTCCATACCCAAAGAACATCTACCGGCCAAACCATGAAATGTCTCTAATATACATGGCATCAAAATATGAAGAATCACATAAAAAAATCAATGATATCCTATAGTCAAATGATCACATATGCTACTCGACTCGAGGAGATTCCTATTGACAGTGGTGTGTACTTCCAACTATTAGGAATCACCTATGAGTTTTTTAGTATTTGCTCCAACAAATATCCACATGTCAATACGTGCTTCCCTTGCTCATGGTCCACTAGGTTACACCATTGAACTCCAATTCCAATATACGAAATATATTAGTATTCTAGGATATAAGAATTTGACTGTATTCCAAAATCAACGACTAGGCATATACTCTAAGAATAGTTTATAATAGTAATATTATCCCAATTTTGGACCACCCAATTTCAATTATTACTGCATGACTATTCTAGGGTTGATATCATTCTCAGTATATATATATATATATATATATTATATATATATATATATATATATATATATATATATATATTAAACTAATATGCACTATAAGATAATAACATATAATTACCATTAAAAAATTTAAATGAAAATGTAGCTATTTTATTAACAAATAATGAAATATAGTGTACAATACATTATTAAGATTGGAGATCCAAGCACCAACTCCAACAACCCATGACTGAGGAAGTACAAAATACCTAAATTCTTCTTATTCACAAGGCCATGTGAAATATCCACCGTTGAACATATGGAGAGATTAACGCTACAATGTAGATAGGTGAATTAGTTCCACAAGTTAAGGTTATAAGATAGCTCTTTATTTGGAAAAACTTTCTCTTGGTTCATCAATTTACCACCTAACTCAATGGAAAATTGGTACCAAATGGAGCAGCTCTTCCATTCATAGTTTTATAAGACCGAGTCAAAAGTAATCTTAGTCGATTTAGCCAACTTAAGGTAATTACCAAATGAATGGGCCGAGACTTTCCTTGAGTGGTTCAAAACGGCCATGAGCAAATGCTTCACGCCTTTTCCAGAAAAGGAATTTTTGAAAATAACTCAGATATGTCTAAGCTCAGTTTAAAAAAGAAATTCCAAGATAGAGAATTCCCATACCTCTTTCAACTACCACAATATTGTGAGGTATGAACGATTATTGAGAGAGGAGAAGCATATGAAAAACTCTAGTAGAGACACCTACTACAAGGACATCAACTACAAGTTTAGCGAAGTGGAAGCTAATCTGGCCGATCTATATTTGGCCAAACTAGTTTAAGGGAAGTCCTATATGTGTAGAGTATTGCTTGGATCAGCGATAAGAGTTAAAATGATAATTCAACCACAGACACTATGACAGGTAGATCATTCTCATTTGATGTGACCAAAGTAGATGCTATATTTGACTAGCTATTTAAAGACAAGCAAATTAGGTTAAGCGACTAGCATAAGTTATTGAACACCAAAAAAATTCAAGGTAAAAAATATTATAAATGGCATAATACATGGTCTCACCTCATCAATAATTGCCTTGTATTTCAGAATGTGTTGTAGGATGCTATCGAGTCCGGACGAATTACATTTGAAAATAAAGACAAGATAAATGAGAACCCATTCGCCAATCCAGTAGAAATGAATATGATTAATCCATACTTAACCAAAATGAGCCTTCCAAGAATCAAATTAGTGCCGGACGGAGGGCAGAATGATCAATGTTCTAAAGTTTTTGAACAATTAAGTCTCATAGGGAAAAAAATGGCCAAGAAGGGTTATGCATCTGCTCGGAAACCCTTAAAATGGATGGAGGAGTTGGAGGAAACCTGTGAAATAAAACCTCCGCCAAGTAGGCCATCCAGAGGAACCTTCATCCCAGGTTCTATGAAGAATATTCCAACTTCGTCCAAAATGTCTAAACCTTTTGATTGCGGCTACGCATGTCCAACGTATGACATTCACATAACTGGCAGAGCGGGAGCATGATTCCCATTGGTGAGATGACACATATACATTTGAGATGCCATTAAATGAATTATGAACGAGTGATGCGCCGAACCTCATGGAAGCTAAACCTACTTTAGAATACAGAGAATGAATGAGATTTGAAAGCCATGACAGAGATAGAGAAAGAGAGATTGGTGAACCCCCTATCATTATCCAATTCGGTAGCATGCCACTAGTTATAGCCAATCACATTCTACTTCCAGATAAGTTTGAGCGAAAAGAGGATGAGGTCCAAAATATGCAAGAAGATATCTAAAGTATTCGAATAACGAGAAGCACTCGCATTTGTCCTAGAAGAAGTAGAGGGGCATCAAAAGGATGATATGACCGAAATCGATGAGGAGATTGATTTATGCACCAAAGCACATAGGAGAATGATAACCCAGAACCGACTAATGAAAGAGGTTTATGAGGTAGGGAGTTCAGCATTAAGTACCATTGGAGAAGACACAAGAGGATTTTGATACTATATATTGTATACAAACCTAAACTAAAATGGAGGGTGTCGTAGACTATGCCAGCAAGGAGTTTTGGTGATAGGGCATCATCCAACAGCGTGCCACCCTCATCACCCTCCAGTTGGGATGTAGACGAACCCAAGAAGCGGACATAAGATGTTTTTTCCGTCTAAGTCGAAAGGCCCCCGGCTATTAATGATGACAAAACTAAACAAAAATTAGAGATAGGGTTGGCCAAAAAGGGTGATATTCCAAAGACCCCCACAACAAATGATGAAACATCTCAAGCCGGTATACATAAAGGCTACCATGAATGGTGTGTCTATGGCCAAAATATTAATTAATAATGAGGCAGCCATCAATGTCATCCCACAGTATATGCTTAAGAAGTTCATAAAATTAGAAGCAAATCTCATCCAAATAGAGATTGTGTTGACAAGCTTCAATGAGGGAGTCACGAGGGCAATAGGCGTTGTCCCGCTTGTTAGGGTTGGTGCTTAGAGTGCCAATCTGAATCGTATTTATGTCTGATTCATAGTACGAGCAATTCCATTATCCATAATATTACTTATTTAATGATAGCACCTCTTGTATTTTATACAAATATTCGATCTAATTGCGATTAGATATCTAATTACGATTAGATTGAAACTAAATCCGGCTTAGTGATACATGTATATTAGACAAAAACCCTATGATTTACAACGTATTTTGTAATTGACATTGGGAAGCGCACTATAAGATGTGTAGCCTTAAATAAAGTTCCTGGTCAAGATTTGCTAACACGGGTCGGTTAGTAAAATCCGCTGAGACCAGTACATGTTGTATATCGTGACAGATAAACCTAAACTTAAAGAGTCCCACAATATGAAGTGTACTCGTTGAGCACTTAGGTAACATGTTATGAATAATACATATTATTCATAATACTTCACCAGATTAAATTAGTTAATTCGAATCGTTTAATCGGTTAAACGATAACAAATGCATAAGGGCATTTTTGGTCAATCGTAATTAATATGTATTTGTATTTGATACAAAATTTGATTTGATATATACATTCCATTAATATATGTATTTGTTATTTAATGTAAATAAAAATACATATATGATAATAAATATATTAATTAATTATTTAGATACTTAATTGTTAAATATTTGAATAGTTAAATAATATTTATATTTCATAAATGTTATTAAATATGTTTAATTATTATTGAAACACATGGCATGATTTTATTAAGCTAAATGTGTGTAAATTTGATTGGCCACCAAAAAGCTTAATATTATTTAATTGAATTAAATTTTAAAATTGGACAAAAATGCCCATATAGAGTCGGTCACTACCATTTTAAAAAGAAATTTTTTTTTCTTCTAAATATAACCCACCATGGCCGAGAGCTTCAATAAGAAATGGGTTTCAAAGTTGCTTGATGATTCAAGTTGAAAAGTGAAGAAAAACACAAGAAAAAGCTTAGGAAATTGGAGATTAAAAGGTAATATTTAATACTCTTGAGTTTAGAAAATTGTTTTTCTTGTTCTTTTGTTCCTAGAATAGTTTTAGGGTTTCATTAATTGTTGAAAAATTGGGGATTTTGGTTTTGGTGGATGGAATTGGAGGTGAAGTGCATGTGTGAAGTTGATTTGGATGGAATTATTGTCCAATTTGATCATCAGATGATATGTTGCCATTCTAGAGTGTTATGACCACTCTTGTAATACCTAGAATTGTTCTTGGGTGGTTCATGTGTGGTGATTTTGATTGGTGTTTTGATTAATTGGATTAATCTTGAAAAAGTTGGATTAAAGCATGAAAAATTGACAATTTTGTGTTCTGGATCAGATCTGGAAAAAAGTGAATATGTTAATGAAATTGATGTCATTTGAATGTATTGGATGTGTTTTGGGTGTTGGAACAATTGCCGGAAATTTTTTCAGAGTTGAAATAAGCGAAAAACAATGAAAAACGGCGTTACTGGATGACTTTTGAGCCAACCGGGTGACGGCTGTCCAAACAGTGAATATGAACTTCCCTAACACTATTGGGGCTGACCTAGCCAATCCCCATGATGAGCGGAAAATATAACAATATTTACCGCCCCTTTTACCTAATATTTTGTTTAATTTCTCGAGTTTGATGAACGTTTTGATATGTTTTAGTTTATTTTGCAGATAAAATAAAATTGGGACTCAATGAATCATTTAGGATGAAATGTGGAACAAATATGGGTAAAAACTGGACTTGACATTTTGATTTTAGAGATTGGAAACTTGAAATGGCGTTCTAACGAATTATTTTTGCCATAACGTTTTACTCTGATATCGGATTGAGATGATTCAAGTTCTAGATTAAAGAAGACTCAAATATCTGCAATTTTAAGTTCAAAATAATTTCGAATTCTAAATTTTCCATGACCAAAATTGATAAAACATTCGGAAGTATGTTATGTGTAATTATTAAAGTCATTTTCAAAATTAAAAAACAATAATAAAATTAAAAATTAAAAATTGTAAAACTTCCAACAAACATGCTTGCATGTTTTGTAGAGGATTTGGTGCCATGTTTGGTGCTACGTTTGGTGCCATGTTTGATGTCATGTTTGATGCCATGTTTGGTGGAGAAATTGGTGGAAGCCTTTAGATTTACCTATAAATACCAAACTAAACTTTGTAAATTTTTCATGCTTTCTTTGGAGGATTTTCTCCATAAAAACCTGAAGGAAAGTATCTTGTATATTTATTCAAGTTTTCTTGTATTTTCTTTTTATTTAATTAATAAAATTTTGTGTGTTTTCATTTACAGCATGAGCATGTAATCTCATTCTGCTGAGGTGAAAATGTGAGACTTTTAATATCGTAAATTAGATTAATCTCCCTTATTTTAATTAAAATTTGGATTAATTAGTTTCCGCCTATATGGTCGGTTTAGGTGACAACCTTATTTACCGCCTATATAGTAGTAGCAGAGGTGTAACCAGTGCCATCTTCTTCATCAATTGGAAACTCTACCCAATAGGCTTTTTATGTGGCTCCCCCTCGGTTTTACATTTCAGACGTAGTTTCCGCCTATATTGTCGGTTTAGGTAATAACCTTGTTACCGCCTATATGGTCGGTTGGATTTAATTGAGATAAATGGAATTACCGCCTTTATGGTCTGGTTAAATATAATTAATTAATCGGTAAACATTGATAATAATGGAGATTTCTAATTTTGAAATATTAAAAGTGGATCATCTAACCCCAACATTTTCTTTTATTGTACTTTTCTCGTTTTACTTTCCAACATTTACTTTTTTTTAATTTCTAGCATTTACTTTATGCTTTTATTTCATTTAAGTTTTCATTAGCCTTAGATATTTGTCGTAACTAAGCCCGTTATCTGGGGTTGTGATAAATTCCAATAACACCGGTTTATAAGGGGTTATTTTATAATTTGGGTAATATAAATGTTTACTTATTAATTCTTAAGCTTAATGCTTCTTGTTAACTGGCCATTAATAAGATTGATTAGCTAAACTTAAAATAAACTTGACAAATGAATTTTAGGTTTCAGCCTTAGACTTAATAGCCCACGATCTTCTTTGAAGATAGATAACCCTTTAATAGATTTTCTTACAGGATAGACATATACCCGTCAGGCGGGAGTAGCCACAATTGGAACTTATACTTAATGAATTCAGGTAACTTGGTTGCCAAAGACATATGATTAATTGGGTTACACTGGGTATTTGCATCTGACCATCGACATAGGCTTTTGCAGAATTTCGTGTTCCAGGTTAGTAAACTAACCACTTCATCTTTTAACATATATTGGAAAGATTCACAGCCCTGGATAGTTTAATAATTTTGAATTTTTATCAATCTACTTTCACGTAATTTTATTTACTTGTTTTAATTTAAAGTCACAATTCCAATCAAACAATCAATCTATTAGATACTTGTAAAAATTTGGCTTCATAAAATAATAGCTTAGGTATTAAGTTCTTGTGGGAACGATACTTTTTATACTACTTGAACGATACGTGCGCTTACATTATACGCGTGTGATTACGCCAATCAAGTTTTTGGCGCCGTTGCGGGGGAGTTATTTATCTTTCACTGTTAATTTTGAGGTTATATACATTTACCTGTATCTAATTTGTTTTTATTTATTATTTCTGTTTTCTTGTGTTTCAGGTTCTCAATCACTACATGAGACAAACCAGAAGATTTGAAATCCGACCGCTTGACCCAGAGATTGAAAGAACTATTAGACAATTGAGAAGGGAAAGACGAGAACGCCAAAAAGCACTTTGGAAGTTGCACCACCAATTTTTATTCGAGACAGAACTATTCTAGTGGTTAACAGCTTCATTTCATGTATTGTACTTCCTCCTTTACCAGAAAATGTGTGTGACATTAAGACATGCATCCAGATGATACGTCAGTCAGTTCAGTTTAGGGGGAATGCAACTGAAGATCCTAATGCCCACATCAGCAACTTCCTGAAAGTTTGTGGCACTTTCAACTATAATTGAGCAGCAGAAGAAGCAATGAGACTACATGTTTTCCTATATTCCTTGAAAGACAGAGCTAAGGCTTGGCTACATTCACTACCAGCAGGTTTCATCACAACTTGGAACACTCTAGCCACCAAATTCCTTGCAAAGTACTTTCCACCAGCCAGAACTGCAAAGCTGGGGAATGACATCACATCCTTTGTGCAACATGACTCGGAATCCCTATACGAAGCTTGGGAAAGATACAAGGAGTTGCTAAGAAAATGTCCTCACCATGATATTGCAAAGTGGCTACAAGTCCAAACCTTCTACAATGGACTTTCTGGCGTAATGAGAACCACAATTGATGCGGCTGCTGGAGGAGCTTTAATGGAAAAAGAAGAAGATCAGGTCTGGGACTTAATTGAAGAAATGGCCAACAACAATTCTTTGTGTCCAACAACAAGGATCATGATCCAAAGAATCACAGGAATCCACGAAGTTGGAGCCAACACAGCAATGAATGCCAAGCTAGAGCTGATGTGTAAATGCCTGGAAACACTTAGCACGTAAGTTGTAAACATCGCCGGAGCCATAAGTTCACCATATAGAGGAAAGAACCAGAAATGAAAGAATGGTTTGCAGAGATGTTCGAAAAGCAAGAAGTAAAATACGATGCTTTAAAAACTATGGTTCAAAATCAAGTAGCACTAAATCAAAGCCATTCAGCTTCTATTAAAGCACTGGAGAATCAAATGGGACAACTGGCCAATGTTCAGAGTTACAGACCGCCAGGAAACCTCCTAGCAACATAGAACCAAATCCAAGGAACAGAGGGAAAGAGCAATGTCAAGCCATTACTTTGAAAATGGGTATTGAAATCAACAAAGATGTTGGAATCAAGGCATCCATTGAAGAAGTTCCAAAAGATGCAGTTCCACAGATGGAGGAAAAAGAAGCAAAGGAAAAAAGATCAAGAAAAAATCAATCTACCTCCACCGTTTCCTCAGCGTCTCCAGAAAAATAATATTGATAAGCAGTTTGTTCGATTCCTAGAGGTGTTCAAAAAGATGCATATCAACATTCCATTTGTAGAAGTATTGGAAGAGATGCCCAACTATGTCAAATTCATAAACGATATTCTTTCACAAAAGCGGAGATTGGGAGATTACGAGACAGTAACATTGACAGAAGAATGTAGCGCCATCATTCAGAGGAAGCTTCCCCTAAAGTTGAAAGATCCTCATAGTTTCACTGTCCCATGCACTATTGGAGAACATTATATCGGTAAGGCTTTATGTGATTTAGGTGCAAGTGTTAATTTGATGCCTTTTTGATTTACAGGAAACTACAAATTGGAGAAGCAATGCCCACCTCAGTCTCTCTACAACTTGCTGATAGAACGCTCGAATTTTCGAGAGGAGTGGTTGAAGATGTGTTGGTCAAAGTCGACAAACTCATTTTCCTAACAGATTTCATTATCCTTGACATGGAAGAAGACAAAGATGTACCTATCATCCTTGGGAGACCATTCTTGGCTACAGGTCGAACTGTTATCGATGTGCAAAAAGAAGAACTAACCATGAAACTGTAGGACCAAGAAGTTACCTTCAATGTTTTCAAAGCCGTGAAATTCTAGATGTGATGAAAAAGAAGAGGAATGTTTCAGAATTTATGTTGTTGATTGTATCGTCTAAGATAGTGATACAATTCCCACAGATAAACTTGAAGCTTGCATCACCAACATGACTGACAGCAAGCTAGATGCTGAAATTCTGGAATATATCAACTACCATGACAAGCCATTTCGCTTTAAATCGACACCACAAGTGGAAAGTATGGAACTACCAAAAAAGGAGCGAATCAAGCCTTCGATTGAAGAACCACCACAGCTGGAAATAAAGCTACTTCCGAGCCATCTCAGGTATGCATTCTTAGGAAAATCTTCTGAATTACATGTGATTATTTCTTCTCCGCTAACATTGGAGCAGGAAGAAAAGTTACTGAGAGTGTTACGAGAACACAAGAAAGCCATTGGCTGGACTATAACATACATTCGAGGCATTAGTCCATCATTTTGCATGCACAAGATTCTGATGAATGACGAGTACAAACCCACAATGGAGCATCAATGGAGACTAATTCCAATCATGAAGGAAATCTTGAAGAAAGAAATTATCAAATGGTTGGATGATGGCATCATTTACCCCATTTCTGACAGTACTTGGGAGAGTCATATGCAATGTTATGACCACTCTTGATCATTAGATGATATGTTGTCATTCTAGAGTGTTATGACCACTCTTGTAATACCTAGAATTTTTCTTGGGTGGTTCATGTGTGGTGACTTTGATTGGTGTTTTGATTAATTGGATTAATCTTGAAAAAGTTGGATTAAAGCATGAAAAATTGACAATTTTGTTTCTAGATCAGATTTGGAAAAACAGTGAATATGTTGATGAAATTGATGTCATTTTAATATATTGGATGGTTTTAGATGTTGGAATAATTTTCGGAAATTATTTCAGAGTTGAAATAAGCGAAAACGGCAAAAAATGGCGTTACCGGGTGACTTTTGAACCAACCGGGTGACGGCTATCCAAACAGTGAATTTTTCACTCTTTGGGCACCCCATGAACTGCCCTAAAACTATTGGGGATGACCTGGGCAGTCCCCATAAGTGTTGGGATGTCGGTTCGGTCAAAAATATATTTTGCGTCATTTTACGAAAACATTTTTCGTAAAAGTTTCGCGAAATTTCTACCTTATTTATGTCATTATGTGATATCGAATAAATGTGTTTAGTTGACATATGAATGAATTATTCATATTAGCTATTGAATAATTCATTTGGTAATTTTAAAAATTTTAAAATTACGATTTCGCCCGAACCGCGCTTCCACCGGGCCTTTCGCCCAACACCGCTGGACTATAGATTAGAAGCACAACTAGAACAACTGTGTTCCTTGTCATTAAGGGAGTTATAAGTTACAATGTACTCCTAGGACGAGATTGGATTCATGGGAGCCGATGCATTCTTTCTTCCCTCTATCAAGGGCAACTATAGATCTGTCTGAATGGTGAATGAAGAGGAATAAGCCACTGTTGTTGCACAAAATGATGAGTTATTCACGGTCGAATTCCTAACAGACATATTCACATAAATAAAGCCAAACATTATGGCATTCAAAGAGCCAATAATTAACCAGAAGTTCAATAAAGCAAATGGAGACAACAAAGAAGCCTAAGGAATTTGTCGCAATTACGGGAAGTCGAACCAAACTCATGTGTAACATCCCCGAACTTGGAGATATTACCGGAAGGGGATAGCAGTACTAATCCCATAAGCCTCTGACTTTTTGACTGTATTCTAAGCTATTCTAGTGCAATGTCATGCGTGGAAACCATAACTCAATTTAAAATACTTATGTTTCTCATATATGTGTACTCTAAATGCTTTTCTTTACAAATATTACTGATACTAATAATGACTCATACTATACTAGTGCATACAAGAAACTTTTACTTTGACACTGACAGGACTCTCATGCTATATGACTCAATGCTGGTGGATTCCATCGCTGGTGACTGCATCCGTATCTGTCCTCCGAAGCTCGTCCTTCTGGAATTCCTGCAAAACAAATACTGGAAGTGGGGGGGTTAGATCGTCGTATGATCTAAGTGAGTGGACAACAACTGAAAACCGATGTAAAATCTTTTGGTTTCAAAATCCATGGTTATATAAATATCTTTATATAAAAACTTTACTTTTGATAATTTCGTCTCTCTGAAAACTGCCTTTAAAATACTGATTTCTGAAAACTGTATCTGAGAATCTGGTTTCTGAAAGCTATGTACTAAAATCTGAAAACTCTTTTCTGAAAGCTATATCCGAAAATCATTACTGAAAAACTTAAAACTGATATTTGAAAACTATGTACTGAAAATCTGAAATCTGTGCACTGAAAATCTAAAAAAAAAACTGAAAATTGCTCTACGTCTAGGAAACCGAATCAACTGGACGTCTCTGTTGGGTTCTCTAAGAACAACCTAGGATCAATTAAGCTAAAATCATGTGAATACGCAAATTAAAGTAGTGAAAAATACTTACAATGCTCGGTTGAGTGGATGTAGGAGATAACAAAATTTCCAACCTTTTATGTAGTTGCTCCAAGCTTCTCCTTTGATGTATGTTGAGCTTCCAAGCTTTGGTTAGAATGAATTCCAAACTCATGGGAGTAGTTTCCCTAACACCTTTGAATGATCTCTTTGAGTGCTAGCTCTTGAAAAATTTACAACAAATCTTCCAATTTCTTCCTTGTGGTTCTCGGCCAAGCCAAGAAGAAGAGAAAAAATGGAAGGCCATTCGGCCAAGGAGAGAAGAAAAAGAGATTATGTTTTAAGGAATATGTAATCTATGTCAGGCGTAGTATAAGTAGTATTGCGTATTACGATCCAGTATCGGATGTCACATGCTAGGCCCGAGGCTGGAATTATGTATGCCCCGTATGAAGCACATATCGGATCTCTGGTAATTAGTCTCTATAATCGGATAAACATGACCTAGTCATATTATCCCGATGACTGCAGTACTTAAGATTACTAGTTCCTTATCCTACGTGATCATCATCTCCATATGACTGAAGTGATAATTCCATCTTGACATCACACCCAATACACTACGATTCTCAATATACCCAGATTAGGCGTACACAGAACCTGTTAAAGTCCCGGAAGACCAAAACCAAAGTATATGATTGTCCGCAAGTATTAACGATGCAAGTCTCACGTTAAGACCAAATACACCTGCCCTAATTCGGATCCCATAGAAATAGTCGTACTACCAATGGGGATTCCGATGGGTCTATCCAGAGCGAAGCTGTTTCCATATCAACGTAAACAGAACCTCCTACTACACTTGCATGAGTATCCAATACCCAATTATATGAGAACTATTTGTTATGCTTCCATAACACGCACAAGTGTAATACTAGTCTATCTGGCATTATCGATGTCCACTCTCGATAATACTACGACTAGGGATATTTATGATCAAACCTTAGTGGATTAATACTGTCTCATAACTTATTAATCTGGTACTATTCATATGGACTTTATCATTTATATATCCCGTAATCCAATTACAAATGATAAAAGAGCAATTTCCTTTCTCACATAGTTAATTTGTACAACAACACCATGTTCTGTACAAATAGTGATGCTATGGGTCATAATTGTCAAAGAGTCTCTCTACACCCAGGACAACGACTCAACTGGGTGGTGATCTATGCCCAGGACCACGACTCAACTGGGCATCTCTGAAACTGGTGGTGCTCTACGCCCAAGACCATAACTCAACTGGACGTATTACACTATAAACTAGAACTGGGGGTACGGATCAATGCTACCGCCCAAGCTCTGAAACCAGGATTTCGGGGATCTTTCGACTCTAGTCCTGCTCGAGGATCTGAGAGCGTCCCCTTAGTCCTCCATATACGCACATGTCTCTAAATTCGTCAAAAATTTAAAACTTCATGCCTCGAAAACATGAAAATCATAAACTCATAATTTAAAACATTTTGTCTAAAACACAATTAAATTATGGCATAATCATAAATTTCATGTAATAACAATGATAAATAAATCTAACACCCTAAGGCATGAAAATAAGTCTGATATCAAAACTTAAAACTTAAAACTTAACAAATAAAACGAGTTAAAGAAAAGAGGTCCACTCACTCTGATTGAGTCTAGCTGGCACTAGGTCCTTAGTCGAAGCAGAATGTGATTCATGTGGATCACCTATGATCGGATCTAAATTATAATCAATGTAGTAGAATGAACTCGATACTTTTAAATATTCATCCATATATCATATACTCAAGACTTATGATGATCATAATTTGATGTAGGACGTGTGCATAAATTGATACGAGTCCCTAAGGGTGTTTTCTATCGCGTTATGACAAAACTGGGGTGTTAAAACTGATTGGGTGACATTCTGAGCTTGCGTCATGACGCAGGAAGGACTGCGCATCACGACGCGCGATGTCCAGAATTCGGTCTCCTTCTTCTTCTCACGTCGCGACGCACCTGCGATTTCCAGGTTTCTGGTTTCTTCTCCAAACTTACCCAAAACTCAAGTTATCTAACTCTACTCATTTTCAATACTTTCAATCCAAAAACCAACATACAAAACATCATCTTACACTCAATTTTCATCAACTAAACCACCAATTCATCATCAAATCAATTCTTAATTTATCACACACATTCTACCAAATTTTACCCAAAACTTCACAAACTATAATTCATTAACTTTCCATTGTTTTAATTGTTAACAAGCATGCTATCATCATCACAAACAAGTTCCCAACACAATATAGGTATTAATTCATCAAAACTTTAAAATTCAAAAATGGGTCATGAATTCTCATCTCTTTCCTCATAGTTTTCTTCATCTTCTAAACTCCTCAAATGTTGCCAAGCTTCTTTTCCAAATCTTTTCTTCCTCCTCTTCTTCATTTCTTCTTCTTATTCTTATTCTTATTCTTCTTCTTCTTCTTCTTCTTCTTCTTCTTCTTCTTCTTCTTTTTTCTCCTCTCATTCTTCTCACAGTTCCTACTTCTTTCTTTCTACTTTTATTTTTGATTTGTGAATAGTTCACACTTATATAGGGGGCTTATATGATATTAGGAAGAATGTGGAAGACTGTGGAAAAGTGGAGAAGTTTTGAGATTTCATCATTTTGGTACGAAATCACTATTCATCCAGACTGTGATTTGCGATTTTGACCCAATTCTGGTCCGAATTTGGGAAAATGTTTAACGCGGAAGTTGTAGGTCTCGGTCTAAGCTTTCCGAAGATATAAAATTCATAAAATCAGAGATTATACAAAAAAGTTATGTCCCAAATACTATAAGTAATACAAAGAGCACATGATACAGTCTTTTCTCGGGACTTCGAGAAAATTTACCAATCGTCTCCAGAGTCGTTCCAAGAGCATATTTAAGTCCCATCATAGTTTATTTTACGTGTCTTCATCTCGTGTCTAATAATATCGCAGTAAGCAGTAGTAGAAATTACCGGTCGTTATAATTTCTCCCCCCTTTAAATATGATTCGTCCTCGAATCCTCACTGGCGTTTAACTTGTGGTCTTCTTAGTTTCGGAAATAGCCAAAGATGCTATTATACTTATCTTCTTATCTCTACCCTTTATTAGCTACTAGAACTTTCCTCTGAGTCTTCTTTCTGTAATATCTATGCTAAGTATTTTTAACTACTATCTCTTTGATTCTTTATCTGTACTACATACTCCTTAACTCCAAGATATTTTTCTTACAGGTCTTTACTTATGCTCCAAAATCTCTTAATTGATCAGATTCTTGATACCTTACTAAAGATACTACTATCTTCCTATTTATACTTGATATTTCTCTTTTCCACTTGTGCCCGAAGTGTTACCCATAAATAACTTCTTAGTGATTGCTCTCGGTTTGGTCCTGATTACAGCCTATATTCTTTAGTATTTTGCTTAAAAAAGTTGTTAAATATAATCTTGTTATTACTTACCATTACCTTTAACATATTAAGTACTTATTCCTACCGTCTTTGCACCTTAACAATTCCACTTCCTAAACTTTCCTTAGTACTCTTTTCATTCTTCACTTCATTCTATCATCCACTAAGAACTTTCTTGATCTAAATTTCTGCCTTTTTACTTGGGAAGTATCTTCTTTCGAAATGTACCTATCATTACCTCATACCTTGATTCCTTGAAATATCTTTTATCATTTGACTACTACCTTATTCAGGTACTGTCCTTTCTTAACAACTTCCTTTTTGACTCTCCATAGCTTCGGTAGTTCTTTCTTGGACTATTTCTATAGGTCTTATCTCTTTTATCTTTCTTTGTTATTCTTTTATATTAACTTGCCTTCTATTTCTAGTCGTATGCTGAAATATCTTCTCTTATTGATTTTTATTATGTGATAATCTTGTTTTCTTTATTCTATACAATACTACACTTCAGCCACTACTTTCTTAATATTCATTTCATATTGTTCTTATTCCTTAACAATTTTACTCTCAGTATCTATATATGTTATTCTTTTTTTTTCTTTCTTCTGTTTCTCCCTAAGACTGAAATTACTATGGGTTACGTTCCAGGTCTATTCTTGTTACTGATATGGATTGGGGTTGGGAGGGTGGGAACTAGTCTTGAGGAATTTCTATTACGGTGTCTCAGTGACGCATGTTTTTGCCTAAAACTCTTGTATACATATATGTTTGATGTCTTTTCCTTCACTGGGTCTTACTACTAGCACCTTTCTAACTTACCTTTTCTAACTTTTCTCCTAGTACTTTTTGCTTAACTTCTATACAAGTCCTTCTAGAAGCACTCTCAAGCAACTTTCCATGTATTGTTTCTTATCCCTTTCTGTTGCTTAACTTTCAGCAATTGCTACGTACTTTTTCTCTAAGTACTACTATAATCCTTTTGCTATTTTCCATAAGGGACTCATTCTGCTATGCTGGTTCCTTGCTTATCTTAGTCTTTTACTCATTACTTATTCACTTTCTCGAAGACTTCATTTGCTTCAACTACTAAGAGAAATCTTTACTAAATTTTTTATCTATACAATATTCTCCTCCTAAAATCCTTATTCTTAACTCTATGGGTTCCTTATAAGTTGTTCATTACCTATCTATAAGTCATTTTCCGTGCTCTTTGTACTTCTATTCTCTTCACTTTCTTGAGAGTCCTTGATTTCTATGAAGGTTTCCTATACTTAGCTCATCTTTTATAACATTGATCCCTCTATTCTCATGTTTCGTATCTATATTTCCTTGGATTCATCGTCTTAATTGTCGAACCATCTAGTAATTTGTCTATTATATCCATCGATCTTATTACTGTTTCATTTCCTTACTAAGCTCTAGGGTCCCACAACTATCATCAATTACCATTTACGTGTTATGTTTCCTTACTATGCTCCATATTAAGACTAATTATGAGTCATCCATCTATCTGTTTCTTGATTTTCAACTTCATGTTATTTGCTATAATCCTTGATTGATCCCTTTTTCTATTCTATTATCCATAGTAGTACTTTCATAATTTTTTAATTATCTCCAACTTCATTGGTCTAATTTTATATTCTTCTATGAATCTCTACTATCTCGGGCTTCTCTGTGGGGCTTACGACCTTTAATATATTTGTGAACTTCTACTAGTTTAACAAGCCTTACTTGAATTACCTTATATTTACGCTATCCTAGGTTTCCTTCTTTATATCCTCGAAATTTCTTAATCTTTCTTCTAGGTAGTCTGCTTCTCAAGGCCCCTTTTTATTTCCTAAAGTGGACTCTTGTTGGGTGTTCTTATGGTCACTTATAATCATGCTGACAAGAACCGCTTACATTACATGGGTCATTTTCTTTATGGCTCGGGGAGCTTCTTCGTCCTTATTCTTCATACTTTATGTCATGATGGAGTCTATTGCTCATGTAGGATGGGTATGAGATAGACTCTATCAGGATAGCTGCCTTAATTGGTATCTCGAAGAGGTAAAAATCTGGGTAAGTTGAAGCCTTATCCATCGAATCTTTTGGATAGGGAAGACTATCTACTGTTTCTTTCGCCACTCATCCCGTTTGCCTACCAGTCTGAGTTCTAAAGATCTAAGGTCTCTCTTTCTCTATGGCATTCCATATCCATCAGAAGGTTGCACAATCATCTCGGACTTTCTTACTTCCTTTTATCTTATAGCGATCCTTGATTATTCGGGGAACTTGTTATCTATACGAGATGGTTCAGAGAAATGTTGGATCGTCTCGAAGGAATTCTTCTGAAGAAAGGTACATTGCTCGGGGGGAAAAACTTTTTCTTAAGTCTACTCGACTTTTTTCTGGTCTAATCTTACTACGTTCATCTTTACTGCTAGTTTTGTTGTTATTCTTTATTACTTAACTCCATATCTCTGACTCTTATCACTATAGATTCCTTCATTTCTTATTTGTTTTTGTTTCTCTATCTCTCTCTACCTTATGTACTTTATTATGCTTCCTAACTTTTCTTTTATCCTCTCGGTCTATTCCTGTATACTTTTATGGATTTCTACAGATTTTGGGTTGATCTGCTTTCAAAGTTCCTGGGTGAACTTCTTGTCAGATCTCTTATGGTCATCTATTCCAATGAGGTAGGCTCTATCAGGGCAACTCCTTTATTTAGTGTCATTGAAGAATTTGAAGAATAGATAGTTTAAGGTTTTATTTCTATCGGATTGTTAGGGGTAAGGTAAATAACTGTTCTTGTTTCGCCCTTGAAGATCTGGGTCGGGGTTTAAGTATCTGGAGTTCTTTACATCCTTTTGGCATTTAGGTTCGTTGGGGCTCTCAAGACTAATCTGGGTTTCTTACTTCTATTGTCAGTCTGGCTATTATTCGTTACTCGGGAAATTCACCCTCTATAGGAAGACCTCGAAGACTATGGGATTTCTTTTGAAATAATTTACTGAGGAGGAGAGAAGTCTTACTTTTACTGGACAACTCTAATACTTGTTGGGGCTTCTCTATTCTCTTGGCTACTATAGTTTTCTGTACTTTATATTGATCTGATCTTGTATCTCTATCTTCTTTACTTCTGACTACTTAATCCTTTTTGCACTTTCTTTACTTTTCCTTACAGCTTTCTCTTTCTCTTTTACTCTCTCTCGGATGACTTTCTTTGGAACTTACTATCTAGTTCCCTAGCTCAATCCGAACTTCGGAAGGTAATATAAGATGATTTCGGTATGATCCTTAACTAGAATGAGGAGGAAAATGATTCAAATGGCTTGGGAATACTTACTAATCTATCAGTGAAGCTTTGAGGGTGTACTCAAGGATCAAATACTGGAGAGGTAATGCCTCATATACGAGTATCCCGTACATACTGCGTATAAAATACCCTAGCACTCTACCCACTACAGTCACTGACTCCCTAGACCATGCTCTGATATTATCTTTGTAAGATCCTCGATCTGGGAGATGTTACCGGTAGAGGATAGCAATGCTAACCCCATAAGCCTCTGACTTCCTAACTGCATTCTAAGTTATTCTAGTGAAATTTCATGCATGGAAAACATAAATCAATTTAAAATACTTATGTTTCACATATATGTGTACTCTAAATGCTTTTCTTTACAAACATTACTAATACTAATAATGACTCATACTATACTAGTGCATACAAGAATCTTTTACTTTGACACTGACTGGACTCTCATGTTATACGACTCAATACTGGTGGACTCCATCCCTGGTGACTGTTGGACAATTATGACCCATAGCGTCACTATTTGTAAAAGACATTGTGTTTTTGTACAAATTAATTATGTAGCAATGGAAATTGCCTTTTATCATTTCGTAATTAGATTACTTAAATGTTTGAATGATGAAAGTTCTTATGATTAGTTCCGAATTTATAAGATATGAGACAGTATCAATCCATAAAGGTTTAATCATTAAATATCCCTAGTCGTAGTATTATCGAGACTGGACATCGATAATGCGGAATAGACTAGTATTGCACTTGCGCGTGTTATGGAAGCGTAACAACATAATTCTCATGTATTTAAGTATTGGATACTTTTGCAAGTGTGATAGGAGGTTGTGTTTTACCGATGGTACGGAAAACAGCTTCGCTCTGGATAGACCCCGCGGAATCCCATTGGTAGAATGACTATGCGTCTATGAGAATCCGCATCAGGGTAGGTGTATTTGGTCTTAACCTGAGACTTGCATCGCTAGTACTTGCGACAATCAATACGCTTTGGTTTTGGTCGTCCAGGACTTTAACAGGTTCTGTGTACGCCTCTTCTGGGTTTATTGAGAATCGTAGTGTATTGGATGTGATGTCAAGACGGAAGTATCACTTCATTCATATGGAGATGATGATCACGCAGGGATACAGAACTTGTTCTCAAAGGGTTGCAACCATCGGGATAATATGACTAGGTCATGATTATCCGATAATAAAGAGACTAGTTGCTAATGATCCGATATATGCTTCGTACGGGGCAGACACTATTCCAGCCCCAGGCCTTGCATATGACATCCGATACTGGATCGATATACGCAATACTACGTATACAACGCCTGATATAGATCGTATATTCCATTAAGAATATTTCTGAAGATTGGGTAGGCATGGCGCTTTGCTAGAAGCTAACCTTGTCTTGTAAATCAGTAAAAACGTAGTACTTGGCACGTACGTGTTCGGATAGTCCGACGATCGGATTTACTGCCACATATCCAGGGATCTCTTGGGTCGCTTCCCGAAGATTCACCGATGACGTATGATTCGAGCTTAATTAATTTGGGATTAATTCCAGAGAGACTTTATATGGAAGAAAGTATTATTTGAAGAGAGAGAAAGATTAATTTGGAATTAATCGATAAAATAATATATTTGATATATTAAACGAAATTAGATTTCGACATGGAATTAAAATTAGATTTTAATTTGGGCAAACGAGTTAATTTAGAATTAATTCGTTAGCGACGTGAATAGTAATTTTGCTAGTCACAATTATTTAATTAAATTCGATTTAATTACGTCGCGACAAAAGTTCGTTAATTCGGAATTAGCGAACCCGAGCCCGGGAGTGTTTGCGGGCCCACTCGCATTTTGAATCGAGTGGGGCCCACATGTCACATCATATGTCACTTCACTTGTCACCTTAAGTTGCTTTTGTTGATGGGTTTGTGAAGTTGTTGATGACTTCTTTTACACTCTAAAGTATGCCTTGACGACTTTTACAAAACCAAGTTTTGGTATATCAATTAATTGATTTTTGAAATCAATTTACAAAATCTATCACTCTCTCATTACCGAAATTGGAAGCAATTTTCTCTCCCTCTCTTGTTCTTCATTTGCCCGAAACTTTGCCTGAACAAGACAAAAATTGTGGCAATTTTTGAGTGCTAGCACACACTTCAAAGGAATCAATACAAGGTGATAGGGAAAACTACTCTAAGAGCTTGGAATCAAAGGAAAAAGCTTGGAGCTTCTACTTCCACCTTGGCCGAATCTTATAAGGAGTTCTTGGAGGAATTTTTGCTTCTCAACACATCTCAAAACCGATCATTGTAAGTGTGTTTCTGCCACTCTTCGTTGATTATTCATTCACATTTCTATGCTTATTTTGATCTT
Organism: Zanthoxylum bungeanum; assembly: GCA_019454045.1. Lineage (NCBI taxonomy): Eukaryota > Viridiplantae > Streptophyta > Magnoliopsida > Sapindales > Rutaceae > Zanthoxylum > Zanthoxylum bungeanum. The sequence continues at coordinate 31,169 of SKCR01048493.1, forward strand.
GGGAGTAAACCTAGAAACCCAACAATGGTATCAGAACCAATTTGAGCATGAAATGAATTGGGTAAAATTTGGGTAAAATCAATTTGAGCATGATTTGATAAAATTGATTGATTGAGTATGCTTGAATGATGATGTATGGAAGTTGTATATGATCAATTTTCTTGAAAAGTTGATTGGATCAATTTTTTACCCAATACATGGCTTGGCCGAATGTAGAGATTACCCTATAGTCATGGTATTTTTTGTTTCTTTGATCATTAGATGACTTGAAATAATTGGGTAATGTTGATTTAAAATTCAATCAGATTAAAAAATGAAATCGGACAAAATAACCATACAATGCCGTGAGCTATCTAGCATGTAATAACTTGATTTTTTCATTCAAAAATGTTGGACATAAGTTGAACAATTGGATACATAATTAATTAATTAAATTTGTATTTTGGAAATATTAATTTGGATAATTAATTGATGTATTACACTTTGGTTAATTGAATTATAAAATTTGGAATTTTAAAATTTGATTAATTGGGCTTGATTTTGAATTGGGCTAGTAATTGTTATATTTGTTCATAATGGGCTTGGTTGGGCCAAGTTGGTTTAGGCCAATTGGATTAGATCCATATTTGGCCTAAATCATTCCATTAAGTCCAAATATAACAAATGGGCTTTAAAAGTTTAATTGGGCCGAAATTGGTTTCTTGGCAAATGAGGGTGATTCCTTAATTGGGCTTGGTAATTGGGTTTGACCCATATTTACCAAAGCCCATGCCTTATGAAATCAATTGAAAGCCCATGGACTTTAATTAAACAAACATTGGATGTTAGTTTGGCTTTGAGACCCGATAAGATTAGATTTGAATCTAAGTCGTTAAAGCGCATTAAAAAAGTGTAGTTATTTAATTTGGAATTAAATAAATGAATTAGTATTGAATACGAATTAAATTAGATTTAACGAGTAGTTCGATATAATTCAAGAATTCGTACTTTGAGTACTTATTCTCAAACGAGTTGGACTCGTGCAAAATCAAATTGTTGTTTGAACATTGGATGATCACATAATTCAAAGATTAATTAATTGGATTAGATTGATTGGATTGCATGCTATGAATGAATACATGGATGTGTTGAATGAATAGCATATATCGGATGGATATTAGAAGGTAAAGGGCAATTTTGGAAATTGTTGTAAATTTAAAATTTATTAAATTGGACCTGCGTGTCCAGCCTTATCTCTCATTATTTCTTTGATTCTCTTCTCACCTAATTCCCCTCAATGTAATGAGGTTTCTATTATTATATTATGTAATTGTGTAGAAGTAGAATAATGCTAGCCGGGGAGAGGAAATTGAGTGATTTGTTCTAGGAACAATCTGTTAAATATCCATCCGCATATCGTTATTAATTTACTTTCGCGCCTTATTATTCTTTTAGAATGCATGCTTAAGGGTGTATGATGAGACCTAATCAAAGATATTAAATTGGTTGCCAATTTACGTGAAAAACCCTCAAAACATATTAAGCGATATTTTCCTTCCATTGAGTGATTCTTACTCAAGATCCAAGATTGGCACTGGTTTGTTGGCCAAAGTCAAGACCTTTGTCAATTGCGGATGTGTTTGAATCATGAAGGCTTTGTTCATATCGGTGTCTTGTCCAAGTTGTGATTTGTTGGCCAAAGTCAAGATCACTTCTTGTCCATCGACATTGATTACGAAGCTTTCCCACGTCAATGGGTCCCGCTTAACTGGAATCATTAAGCTTGTTGTGCCAAAGCCAAGGCTTAGTTGATTCAGAGGAAAAGGTTAGGAAAATATATGGGATATATTGGCATATATATTGTATATATGTTTCGGACTTGGAGGTCCACCTATCGGATCTAGGATTGGATAAGATCCAATTGATCTTCGAGATCTACCTAGTTAAATATCATACAGCTTGTTGGCCAAAGTCAAGGTTGTGCGTTATTTAATGGGATCCTAGCCCACTAGGAAACTAGGTTTCCCGAGTACTCCACAGAGGGTTAGAGGCTCGCCGAAAAATAGTGGGAGGCTAGTATTGAATTTGCAATTTTTTTCAAATACTTATCTTTACGAGCTTTCAAATATTTCGTCAAAATTATTTTATTAGTTGGACTAATATAATGTTATTTTTCTTGTAACAGTTGGACTGTACCCTACATTGTTAATTGGATAATTAGATTATCACAGTTAAAATGACTGGAAAGAACAGTGTCGAGGACATCAGCATGGGCGATAATATCTTCAACGGCACTAACTTTTTCGATTGGGACATGAATCTAAGGATAGTCCTTGGATCCGAGAGTCTGCTATATACTATAGAGAGACCTCTTGGGCCTAAGCCTATATCTGATCAGTAGCTCGAGCTAGATCTTTGGAAGAGACATAGTGATGACAACGTAACTGCTCAATCTATCATGCTTGATGCTATGACTCAGCAATTCCGTCGACAGAACAAGGGATTGGATCCATATACATGTTGGCGAAGTTGAATGATCTACACCGATTTAATCTTAGATCGCAAATATATGAATTACAGAAGAAGCTCTTCCGCGCTCGGATGTCGGAGGGTACATCTGTTGAACATCATGTGACATAGATGATTGCCGATATTGAGCAGCTTGGACAAATGGGGATTGTCTTTGAGATAGAGACCTCGATAGATTTGATCTTACAGTCTCTCCCCGACACTTGGAGTGGGTTCATCATGAACTACAACATGATGAACCAAGAACAGACTCTTGGAGAGCTGATGTCCACGCTGCGTGAGGCAGAGAATGAACTTCTTAAGGGTAAGAAGTGCGAGGCGCACTTCGCTTCTACATCTCGGACTCCGAGGGCTGGGCCCAAGGCGACTGGAGGTATCAAGAAGAAGAAGAAAAAGTTGGACAAAGGCAAAGCCTCAAAGGCTTCTGGGAAGCCTAAGGACAAATATCAGGATGTTTGCCTCCAGTGCGGCAAGCGGGGTCACTGGAAGCGTGACTGCGCGCGAGTACAAGGCGCTCCAGAAGAAGATAAAGGCGGGCAAGGCACCAGCCTCAGGTATGTTTGTTATAGAAATAAACATGCCTACTTCTAGTTTTAAAAATTGGATTTTTGATTCTGGTTGTGGTACTCACATTTGTACTGATGTGCAAGATCTGTGGATTAGCAGGAAACTGGCGTCAGGAGAGATTGACCTGCATGTTGGAAATGAGACATATGTCGCTGTTTTGGCCGTTGGCACTTTTGTTTTGAAACTGCCCACGGGGCATGTACTTGAAATAACAGACTGTTATTATGTACCTAGTTTGACTAGGAATATTATTTCTGTATCTATGTTAACCCAATGTGGGTTATACTTTTGTATTTCGAAACACTGGGTGTTTTATGTATAAAAATGATATAGAAATTTGCACTGCTGTTGTAAATAATGGTCTTTTATTTTGAATATAAATCAATCTCAACCATATTCTGTAACAAACAAAAGGCTTAAAGTAAGTCATAAAGATGAAACTTATATGTGGCATTGTCGTCTGGGACACATAAACAAGACTCGCATATCCACACTTTCGAAGAGTGGGTACTTGGATGGATTTGATCCAAATTCATATGACGTCTGCGAATCTTGCTTATTAGGCAAAATGCCTAAGTCACCTTTTAGCGGTAAAGGTGTGCGAGCCACCGAACTATTAGCCCTTGTTCATAGTGACGTTTGTGGGCCCATGTCTAGCCAGGCTAGAGGTGGATATGAATACTTCGTAACCTTTACGGATGATTCATCGCGTTATGGTTATGTGTATCTTATGAGACACAAGTCGGAAACTTTTGAGAAATTCAAAGAGTTTCGACACGAAGTTGAAAAATAGACCGGTAAAAGTATTAAGACATTACGGTCGGACCGTGGTGGCGAATACTTGAGCAATGGGTTTCTTGACTACTTGAAAGAATATGGTATTATTTCACAGTGGACTCCTCCTGGAACACCGCAATTAAACGGTGTGTCCGAACGGAGAAACCGAACTTTGTTAGACATGGTAAGATCTATGATGAGTCGCACTGAGCTACCTATTTCCTTCTGGGGATATGCATTAAACAGTGCAATACTTATTTTGAATAAGGTTCCGTCAAAGTCTGTTCAACATACTCCGTATGAGATATGGACAGGAAATAAACCGGGTTTCTCATTCCTGAAGATTTGGGGATGCTAGGCATACGTCAAACGTTTGGAAGGTACCAAACTAGAACCCAAATCGGATATATGCCTATTTGTAGGATATCCAGGGGAAACCAAAGGATATTACTTCTATCACCCACAAGAGAACAAAGTATTTGTTGCTCTACATGCGGTTTTCCTTGAGAAGGAATTCCTAAATGCAGTGGTTAGTGGGAGGAAAGTAGAACTCGATGAAAATCGAAGTGATACTGTTCCTGGAATAGAATCCTCAACGGAACATGAACAGTTCATCAGGGATGAAGCTGTACCAAAATCTTCGATTACATAAGGACCGCTTAGGTCGGAGAGAGTCAGAAAACAACCTGAGAGGTATGGGTTTCTGATCTCACCTCATGTAGATATTAATCTCATTGAGGATAACGAACCGGCTACATATGAGGAAGCGATACAAGGTATCGACTCCGATTTATGGCAAAATGCCATGAAGTCCGAAATGGATTCCATGTACACCAACCAAGTTTGGACACTGGTTGATGCACTAGAAGGCGTAAAGCCTATTGGATACAAATGGGTCTTCAAGAAGAAGACCGACATGGATGGCAACGTAAAAACGTACAAAGCTAGGCTTGTAGCGAATGGGTATCGTCAATGACATGGTGTCGATTACGACGAAACTTTCTCACCCGTTGCCATGATTAAATCCATTCGGATAATGCTTGCTATAGCTACATATTTCGATTACGAGATATGGCAGATGAACGTCAAAATCGCTTTCCTTAACGGAAACCTTTTCGAGGATATTTATATGCAACAGCCTGACGGTTTTGTCGTGCCGCGACTTGCAAACAAGGTTTTTAAGTTAAATCGATCCATTTATGGATTGAAGCAAGCATCTCGTTCTTGGAACCAACGCTTTGATGAGATCATAAAAGAATATGATTTCGTTCAAAGCGAGGATGATCCTTGTGTATATAAGAAGGTTAGTGGAAGAGCACTGACATTCATTGTCCTTTATGTTGATGATGTATTGCTTATTGGCAATGACATTCACATGTTAACGTCGGTGAAAGCTTGGCTTTCATTGAAATTCTCCATGAAAGATCTGGGAGAAGCAGCCTTTATTCTAGGAATAAAGATCTATCGGGATAGATCTAGAAAGCTGCTTGGACTCTCCCAAGTACGTACATTGACAAAGTGTTGAAGAGATTCAACATGGATCAGTCCAAGAGGGGACTGTTGCCAATGTCATATGGCGTCACTCTATCTAAGGACATGTTTCCTAAAACTCAAGATGAGAGAGACAGCATGAGTCAGATATTGTTCGCCTCGGCAGTCAGATCGATCATGTATGCCATGATATGTAGGCGACCTGATGTCTCCTATGCTTTGAGCATGTGTAGTCGCTATCAGGCCTATCCAGGTGAAGGCCACTGGATGGCGGTTAAGAATATCCTTAAGTATCTTAGACGAACTAAGGATGCTTTCTTAATCTATGGAGATGGAGAACTTGAGGAAATTAGGTATACCGATGTAAGTTTCCAAACCGACAAAGACGACTGTAAGTCGCAATCCGGGTACATATTTTGTTTGAATAACAGAGCAGTGAGCTAGAGATTGTTGGACAAGTGGGAGATTGTTGGACAATTATGACCCATAGCGTTAGTATTTGTAAAAGACATTGTGTTTTTGTACAAATTAAATATGTAGCAATGGAAATTGCCTTTTATCATTTCGTAATTAGATTACTTAAATGTGTGAATGATGAAAGTCCTTATGATTACTTCCGGATTGATAAGATATGAGACAGTATTAATCCATAAAGGTTTAATCATTAAATATCCCTAGTCGTAGTATTATTGAGACTGGACATCGATAATGCGGAATAGACTAGTATTGCACTTCTGCGTGTTATTGAAGCGTAACAGCATAATTTTCATGTATTTAAGTATTGGATACTTATGCAAGTGTGATAGGAGGTTGTGTTTTACCGATGGTACGGAAAACAGCTTCGCTCTGGATAGACCCCGCGGAATCCCATTGGTAGAATGACTATGCGTCTATGTGAATAGTAATTTTGCTAGGCATAATATTTAATTAAATTCGATTTAATTACGTCGCGACGGAAGTTTATTAATTCGGAATTAGCGAACCCGAGCCCGGAGTTGTTTGCGGGCCCCTCTCATTTTGAATCGAGTGGGGCCCACATGTCACATCACATGTCACTTCACTTGTCACTTTAAGTTGCTTTTGGTTGATGGTTTAGGTGAAGTTGTTGATGACTTCTTTTACACTCCAAAGTCATGCCTTGAATGACTTTTACCAAACCAAGTTTTGGTATATCAATTAATTGATTTTGAAATCAATTTAGAAAATCTATCACTCTCTCTCATTACCGAAATTGGAAGCAATTTTCTCTCCCTCTCTTGTTCTTCATCTGGCCGAAACTTTGCCTGAACAAGAACAAAAATTGTGGCAATTTTTGAGTGCTAGCACACACTTCAAAGGAATCAATACAAGGTGATTGGGAAACCTACTTTAAGAGCTTGGAATCAAAGGAAAAAGCTTGAAGCTTATACTTCCACCTTCGCTGAATCTTATAAGGAGTTCTTGGAGGAATTTTTGCTTCTCAACACATCTCAAAACTGATCATTGTAAGTGTGTTTCTGCCACTCTTCGTTGATTATTCATTCACATTTCTATGCTTATTTTGATCTTGGGACTAAACCTAGAAACCCAACAGTGACTGCATCAGTATCTGTCCTCCCAAGCTCGTCCTTCTGGAATTCCTGTAAAATAAATACTGGAAGGGGAGGTTAGCTCGTCGTACGATCTAAGTGAGTGGACAACAATTGAAAACAGATATAAATATTTTGGTTTCAAAATCCAACGTTATATAAATATCTTTACATAAAAACTTTACTTTTGATAATTTCGTCTTTCTGAAAACTGCCTTTAAAATACTGATTTCTAAAAATTATATCTGAGAATATGGTTTCTGAAAGCTGTGTACTAAAATCTGAAAACTCTTTTCTGAAAACTATATCCGAAAATCATTACTGAAAAACTTAAAACTGATATCTGAAAACTATGTACTGAAAATATGAAATTCGTGCACTGAAAATCTAAAAAAAAAAACTAAAAACTACTCTACGTCCAGGAAACCGACTCAACTGGACGTCTCTCTACACCCAGGACAACGACTCAACTGGGTAGTGATCTATGCCCAGGATCACGACTCAACTGGGCATTTTTGAAATTGGTGGTGCTCTACGCCCAGGACCATAACTCAACTGGACGTATTACACCACAAACTAGAACTGGGGGTGCGGATCAATGTTACTGTCCAAGCTCTGAAATCAGGATTTCGGGGATCTGTCGACCCTAGTCCTTCTCGAGGATCTGAGAGCATCCCCTCAGTCCTCCACATGTGCACATGTCTCTGAATCCGTCAATTCCGTCTGTATCTCAAGTTACATACTGGGGTGAGGTTTTACCTCATGCCCCGAAAACATGAAAATCATAAACTCATAATTTAAAACTTTTTGTCTAAAACACAATTGAATCATGGCATAATCATAAATTTCATGTAATAACAATGATAAATAAATATAATCGCCCTAAGGCATGAAAATAAGTCTGATATCAAAACTTAAAACTTAACAAATAAAACCAGTTAAAGAAAAGAGGTCCACTCACTCTGATTGAGTCTAGCTGGCACTGGGTTCTTGGTCGAAGGAGAATATGATTCATGTGGATAACCTATGATCGGAGCTAAATTAGAATCAATGTAGTATATTGAACTCGATACTTTTAAAGATTCATCCATATATCATATACTCAAGACTTATGATGATCCTAATATTATGTAGGACGTATGCATAAATTGATACGAGTCCCTAAGGGTGTTTTCTAACGCGTTAGGACAAATTTGGGGTGTTAAAACTGATTGGGTGATATTTTTGGGGTCCAGAATTCGGTCTCCTTCTTCTTCTTGCGTCGCAACGCGAAATCCTCCTTGCGTCTCGACGCGCCTGCGATTTCCAGGTTTCTGGTTTCTTCTCCAAACTTGCCCAAACTCAAGTTATCTAACTCTACTCCTATTCAATACTTTCAATCAAAAAACCAATATACAAAACATCATCTTACACTCAATGTTTCATCAACTATCTTCTTCTTCCTTCTTCTTCTTCTTTACCAATCGTCTCTAGAGTTGTTCCAAGAGCATATTTAAGTCCAATCATAGTTTATTTTACGTGTCTTCATCCCAAGTCTAATAATATCGCAGTAAGTAGTAGTAGAAATTACCGGTTGTTAACGGCATCATAAGATGGGTTTTGCAAAATCAAAAGATCCATAAGAAGAAGTCAACGTGGCAGACGAGGGAGAGAATCGCCCTACCTTTGTCATTCAGATGATAGATGCGGAGGTACGTAATAAACTCAATTTTATTTTAAAAGAATATAAAGGCTACTTTATGGGAATTTAAGGAAATGCCCCATTTAGATAGAAACGTAGTGAAACACAAACTGCATATTAAGCCAAATTATAAACTACATAAGTAATCACCTATGAGATTGGATCCTAATATCATGCCTGAAATCAAAAAGGAAATCGAATGCCTTTTAAAGGCGAAATTCATCAGAACGACCTGATATGTATAATGGTTGTCAAACATCATCCCAGTTATGAAAAAAATGGTAAATTAAGAATATACATTGACTTCAGAAACTTAAATTTAGCAACCCCCAATGACGAATACCTTATTTCAACTGGATTCTTTAGTAGATTCAACTAGAGGATATAAGATATACTCTTTTATTGATGGATACTCAGGATATAATCATATTTGTATTTCTAATGACGATATCCATAAAATTGCCTTAAAATATTCAAGGGCTTTAAGATGCTTTAAGTGGGTAGTCATGCCAGTCGGCCTAAAACATACAGAAGCAACATACCAAAGGGTCATGAATTTAATTTTCCATGACATGATCACCGATTTCATAGAGGTACATGTGGATGATATAATGGTCAATTCGATGGAAATAAAGGAATACTTTGACCAATTAAAACAGTCATTTGACCGAATGAGGAAATTCAAGCTTAAGTCAAATCCTCTAAAATGTGCCTTTGGAGTATGTGCAGGTAATTCCTTAGATTTCTTGGTACATTGGAGAGTAAGATCGAAAAAAGCAAAGCTTTGGCTATTTTAGAAGCCAAATCCCTAGCAATAAAAATGAAGTACATAAGTTCTTAGGGCAAATTAACTTTCTAAAAAGATTCATCTCTAACCGTTCAGGAACAACTCAAGCCTTCTCATCACTACTAAGGTTTAAAGATTAGGAAGACTTTGTCTGGAATCATGAACATCAAGAGGCTTTCGATAGTCTGGAGTCTTACCTCACAAGACCACTTGTGCTAGTTTCGCCATTACAAGGACGGCCACTGAAGTTATACATTTCGACCGAAGAATAATCAATAGTCGAGATGATTGCACAAGACAACAACATGGGTGGAGAAAGAGCCATTTATTACCTTAGCAATCAATTATTGAAGTATGAATATAATTATTCTCCAATGGAGAAGTTATGTTTGGCCTTGTATTTTACTTGTAATAAGTTAAGGGCCTACTTACGAAATATTACTGTGTATTTGGTTTCAAATATTAATATAATAAAATTCATGTTTTCTCGTCTAATTTTGCATCAGAGAGTAGGGTTTTGGTCTTTGACATTGTTGGAATTCGACATTCAACATGTACCATAAAAAAAAATAAAAAAAATAAGCTCTAGTAGATTTTCTGGCTGACTACCCTCGTGTTAACACAACTAGAGAAAATAAATTAGAAGTAAATGACTATAATTTAAAGCCAGGGTTCTTGTCTTTTGATGGCTCTAAAGTGGCTAGTGGAGAGGGAATATGGGTCCTCCTAATTAACCCTATAAGATGAGAGCACCAGTTCCTTTTTCACATTAAGGGAGAACTGTACCAAAAACTAAGCTGAATATGAAGCTTTAATTATGGGATTGGAATTACTAATTGATATGGGTAGTAAGAAATATGTCTATAAAGAACGATTCACAATTGGTGGTCCATTGAGTTATGGGTTCTTTAAAGTGCCAAAGCCGGTCAATCACAACATTATTAGAAGTTACACAGAAGTTGTTGGACAAGTTCAATCAGGTGGAAATTCAACATATCCCTAGGTCAAACAATGAAACAACGAATACATTAGCTCAGGCAGCTTCAGGATATAAGGAGCTAAAAGACGTCATGCAAGACGTAATATGCAAAAATAGGCTAATTAAACCTACATTGCAGAGAAGGAAATAAATGTTGAATGTCTCGAACGTGGAAAGTGAATATGTGAATGATTTGAGGAAAGAGATAAAAATTCTTAAGAAATCCCTAGCCAAATAAATCAAAGACTAAAGTTAAGCGCTTTGAAATTCATCTTATGAGATATTATCCTATAAAAAAAGGCCAAGATGGCGTGTTGTTAAAATGTGTTGGACCAATAGAGGCCAAAACAATCATGGCAGAAGTCCCTGAAAGAATCTGTGGAGCTCATAGAGCAGAAGTCAATATGAGATGGCTAATCATCAAAAGTGGTTATTGCTGGCCCAAAATGGGCGAAGCATGAGTTTCCTACGTGAGAGGATGTTTGGCATGCCAGAAACACAAGCCAATTCGAAAGGCCCCAACAAATAAAAAGTCCATGATCATAAAGCCATTATTATTCATGGGTTGGGCAATTGATCTAAATGGGAAAATTCAACCTCCGTCGGTCAAGAGACATACATTTATCATTGTAGCCGTTGACTTCTTCACCAAGTGGCTGGAACCTATTCCGCTGGTAGAAATTTTATAGGAGAAAATAATCAGTTTTATCAGAGACTATATCATTCATATATTTGGAATCCCCCAAACAGTGATGGCCTATCATAGGACTTACTTAAATGAGGGTAGAGTTAAACTATTTTTGAGCGAATTTGGGATTCAACTCGTAACCTCTACACCCAATTATGATCAATCAAATAGACAAACATAATCGTCAAATAAAATACTAAAAGGAGTAATCAGGAAAATGATTGCGGATAATATGAAACATTGGATTGATTGTTTAAGTCAAACTTTGTCGGCCTACAAAATATTGCCTCGATCAAGCACCAAGGTTACTCCATTCTAGTTAGTTTATGGACAAGAGGCAGTAATACCGATAGAGATCAATGATCAATCAATTACGGTTGCCCTACAAAATAAACTAAGTCATGAAAATTATAGCAAGGCCCTAATGCATAACTTATTGAAATTAGACTAACTCAAACTAAACGTCCTAAACCAGTTAGAAGTGCAAAAGTCTAGAATGGACAAATACTACAATAAGAAACTCATGTCTAATTCGTTCATAAAGGCTGAGGTAGTTTAGATGGCGTACTACTGTTTGATATGAATAGACTAAAATATGGCAAATGGTTGCCTAATTGGAAAGGACCATCTGAGGTAGAAGCTGTGTTTCCCAACAGGGCTTATCATTTAAAAGATTTAGATAGGAAGGTATATGTTAGAGCGATCAATGGAAAATATATTAAGAAATATATACCATCACAATGGGAGCATGAAAGGATAGCCTTTTATTAATGAGATGATTATGCGTCTGAGTGTACTAAAAAAAGGGCTAAGAGACATCTCCATATTTCTCTATTGAAGCCTCGTGATAGTAGTAGCTTCGGTAGGCTTGAAGAAAGGAAAATTGTGAGGACACCCCATATCTAGGCATGGGTTTGGACCCAAAGGGTGAATGATATCTCTCATTGCCAATCACTGTTACTGATGTTGAGAGTCACTTCTTCCATACAGTATCTCTATGAAGATGGTTGTAATGTTGATGGCAAAGATTTTGAAAGGAGAGTTATTGATAGAATGCAAGAAGCATATAATGCTAAAGAGGATGGAAAAGTTACTTATTATGGGGAGAAGAGTTTACTATTGAATTAGTTAAGACTACCGATGGTCGTCTTAATATGAAAGGTGAGACGTGAGATGGTCTTGAAGAGGAAATGATTTAGAAACAAGAGACTCACTCATTTCTAAGTTTATGATGCCAACTATATTTCAAGTTCATATGAATGAAAAAGACAAGCAAAAAGAGAATGTCTGATTGCTCGAAAAGGTTTTAATTTCACCATCAGCCCCATATGATGAAACCGATCCCTGAGGATAGGAATTGGTGACCAAGTACGAATAACGTTGGTCTGACAAAGGGAAGAGTTAGGTAAGGGCTCAGAAAGAGGAAGATCACTTGTAAGAAGAAATAGTTAACCAGTGACATGTTCCTCAGTGAAAACATTGCCAGGGAAAGGGATATTCCCCACCGTACCTAGCGAAATCAGACGAACAATATCAATTGAAGGGTCTTCCAAGACCTTCTGATAGAGTAAAAGATGAAAGATTCCAAGAAGTTTGGGACCATAGAATGAAGGTTCCATTGAAGGAGTGAGAGTTAAGATTCAAGGTTTTTAAGTGCTTATTGAGGAACAAAAAAAACCCTTTTATAGCCAAAGATGATGGCAAATGTTTCATTACCCTAGACAAATAGCACGCCCTAAGTGGAACCAAAGGAAAAGGCAATAACTGTGAAAAGACAAAGGACAACACTATTTTGAATTGGAAAAGACATGTGTCAGTTGAGAGTGACAATGAGAGACGGTGTGGACATTAAGAAAAGAAATGATAAGTAATAAAAACACTTTGCATTAAATTCATCTCAGGGCTGCATTAGATGAAGCCACATTCAATGAAGGAGCATCCCACCATCATTTCAAGTACTGCATTTAATGAAGGATAAGAGACAACAGTTGAGAATTATGGCTTTAATCTCATTGACTAAATCAATGGGCCATATTAGGGGGGGCTAATTATTGACAACCAAAACTTGCAATCATCGTCCAATCGGCCTAACAATTGAATCGCCCAACCGACTCATCCAGTAGGCAAATTATCCCAACCAGCCGAAGCAACGCCCAAATCAAGGAACAGTTGCACAAACATGACTAGGAAGTTGAATGATGCAACGCATGTTCATAGCGGTTGATGCAAGTAACACACCACAATATGGAGCATAACCTGTCAGTTACCACAACATGGAGGCACAATTGGGGCAGTTGCCACAACTAGTAGAAGATGAAGTCGGGAGCCATGAGATAGTGGAATTCAATCGTTCAAGCATTACCGAGTTGATTATTCGTGCTACTGTATAAGTCTAAAGCTAAATCTAGAGAAATGAACAATAAAAAAAATTCTTATGAGTAATACAATTTTCTTTTATATGAATTAATCAATTAAGATGGTATGTTTGCGACCCTTGGAGGCATTCATTATAAAAATCATTCACCCATTTTTGGGATTTTATTCCATTAAATTTAAACCTTACATGCTTTCTTTTTACTTAAACACAATTTGAACTTTCTTCGCAAATGGGATAGAAAAAAAATGAAACGAACTCCGTCACAGTAAGCAAGTATAACAAGGTTACTTTAGCTAACTTTAGACCTGGCATTCAAATTCAAATTTCAATAATTTGTTAAGTGATGGTGGGTAATTTATAAATCACTCTTAAATTTTTATATTCAGTATAATAATGTGACCCATATAAGGAAATCATGATAAAATCTTCTAAAAGTAATATAGAGGAGCAGGTTACTTTTAGTGGGTCTCGACATTGGACAAGACATTAACTGTTAGTTTGACCAAATTAGGGTTTTAGAACTCTTTCCCGTAGGCTCGAGCGCGGACAAAAAATGCCGGATGAAAAAGGAAGCAGAAAGCACTGGAGCAGTTTTAAATGATAAAGTCGGTATGTAGTACAAATTGGCAATATATGTATGGTACGGTGCTACAGGCATCACCATCAATTGCATCTAATCACATTGCCTTGATATCAACGTTGATTAAGCGGGGTCCATTTCAAAAATAATAATAATATAATAATTTAAGTGAGGTCCAGATTAACATCTTATTTCGATGAAATATATTACTTACGGCTGTTTTTCGTTATCAGAGTAATTTGGAATTCAACCCCTCAAATAAATCTCTCCCAAATAGTAAAATATTTGATTGGTTGGGAATCAAAATAAACTTAATAAGCAGACAGAAAATCACAGAGAAAAGAAGAAACTAATGTGGTACGGCGGAAAGTGACTCCAACCTACGTCAACGGGAATAAAGAAGAGGAATTTTATTACTTGCTCGGGTCAAAATCGACCTACTCTCTCTCTCTCTCTATCATTAAGTTTTTATATCTCTCTTCACAAGTGAAATATCAAAATTGTTATCCCTCGAATTTGTGGGTTCAACCCTTTTATATAGGCTTTCAAACTTACTATTCCACCAACCCATGACGTCAGCTCATGTCACCCTGTCATCGTTGCCCATGTTCATTTTCCTCAACCACTCTACAAACAGTAGCTCTTGTCTCTGACTAAACCACCCTCTGCCAGCAGAAGCTCATCATTCCAACATTTTATCTAGTACTACACTTTCGGCCAGCGTGACAGCTCATAACTCAGCCATTCCAACATTGTTCTGTCAATCAGAGTCTTTTCCCAAAGAAAATCATTGGCTTACTCCCGTCATATCAGTCTTCTAGAAGCTCAAACTCTCATTTAGGGCATACGTCATATACCCGTGAGTACAAGATACTGAGATCTCGGTCACCTGGTCAGCATGCCGAGGTGGGTGGTGCTAGATCAACTATTTCTTACTTCTTTAATAGGTCAGGTTGGTAGCCATGAACCACCTCGAGTCGGTTTTACGTGTACTCAAATACTGTCGAATCTGATACATTTCCTTCAGGTCGGGTCGGTAGCCCAATCCTAGCTTCATCAATTGGTTCTTCCTCAGGTGTTCCTTTGTACTTCAATTTCGGGCCCCTCTGTCTGACTTCTCTCCTCCTCAATGAGCTTGGACCTCCATCATCTGCCCAATGCAAACCCCATTGTACCCATTCTCAGGCTTCAAACTTCCTCGGGGTTAAAAACCACCATCAACATCTGTCTCATAGTTCTCGGTATCAACGAGTTAGTGAGTTGATGCCAGGAACTATACAAAGATGGTATAAATGGCACCTATGTCTTCGGGCCACATCTCGCAACTATTCATACCGCCACGTCCCACGGATGAAGAAGGCTCACATATCACCAAGATTGTTTTTTTTGTAATGATCATCTTCCTTTCATCGCCCACCTAAGAGTCTTCTTAGGGTTTCTGAATCATCTCAAGAAGATATGAAGACTTAATGGTCTTTATTTAAATGCCAATCACATATGTCAGGCCTTCTTTTTACTTCGTCTCCCTGATATGCCAAGTGTCACGTATCCATGGCTTGCGCGCCAAAACTTGAGAGAGTTGTGCCCAACTGAAATCATGGTTTCAATCTGAGCCTTTCATTTGATTCCCCACGGACCTAATCTCTCTTACATGTGTCGCTAATCCCATGCGTTTGTTTCAATCTGACGGTCAGAATGAACCCGAAACTGCATACTTAAAGGATGTTCCTCTTCAAATCCTCCATTTACCACTTCTTCTTCTCTGAAATCCTTTAGAGTTTTACATATTCTACAACTTCGAGCCCTCAACAGCTTCACACAGCCTTCACCATCATCTTCAAACTCTGTAAGTAAGTTCACCACTGACTTATTCTTTCTTCGTTTACGTTTTTGTTTGCAATAATGGAGATGGCTTGTTGGTGTGGTTTGCCTATGTGTTTGCTTGTTTTTCTAGGAATTTCTTATATGTTAATGGCAATATGAGGGGTTGGTCTACTTTGTGTGGATACGTTTATGTTTTTGTGTGTATATTCGGGTGTGTTCTTTCTGGATTTTTGTTAGGGATATGAAATATGTATTTCTAGGGTTTTTTATGGATGTGTTTTCCTTGCATGTGCTCTATATTTTCATGTTTTGCCATTTTTAGGGTGCCTAAAGCCTTTAGAGTTAACCCTTCGGTAGGGACGATGACACAGTGAAACCAAGCTTTTGCGTACTTAGCTCTACTAACCATAGAATTAGTTTTTAGAACTAAGTAATTTGAACTAACCATCTTTCTCGGGTCTTATCTTGGCAGAAATGTTAGACTCAAGATCCTCTTCTCCAACTCTCCTCAACGTTTTACCTTGGAATCCACACGCCGAGCCGAGATGGTCGTCGTATGTAGCTCGGGGTCAGAGAGCCCCGATGACTATGAAACGACACCGACTATTTCTGAATAGGAAAACTTGTCATACCACAAATGGGTATCCCGACCTGAGCCCAGTCACCCCGAGCTCGACTTTGTGAACCTGGACAGAGATCGGGCTTCATCAATAATTGAGGCCGATCTAGAAAAATTTAGAGCAAGGTTCAACATCTCTGACGCCATCACCCTGAGTGTCCCAAAAGAATGAGATCAAGAGAGTCGTCTTTGTGATGATCATGTTGTTAGGGTTGGTGCTCGAAGTGCCAATCTGAATCGTATTTATGTCCGATTCATGAATACGAATAATTACTTTTTCCACAATATTACTTATTTAATAGTAGCACCTCTTGTCTTTTATATACATATTCGATCTAATTACGTTTAGATATCTAATTATGATTAGATTGAAACTAAATTTGATTTAGTGATATGTGTATATTAGACAAAGACTCTAGGATTTACAATGTAGTGCGCAGTTACAAAGTAGTTTGTAATTGACATTGGGAAGTGTCACTATAAGTTGTATATCTTTAAATAAAGTTTCTGGTCAAGATTTACTAACATGGGACGGTAGTAAAATCCGCTGAGACTAGTACATGTCGTATATCGTGATTTGGTCTGATGGTTTATCCTAATGAACTATGAGTCTCGGGAGACTCGTATGGACATGTACGTGTTTATTTGATAAACACTGAAGGACTCACTGAAGATTTCCTAATAGATGGTACACCAACATCAATATAAATCTTCTCGAGTTGAGCGAGCATAGTGGTCCTTCGACTTGAGATACAACTGTGGATATATGAGTTATCCTCCATACTTTGATGGCAATCACATCACCGATCTATTTAGATCAGACCTCCGCCTGTTTGTTGGGTGTGGACTGATGCTCATGATATCCAGTGCGTATCAAGATAGAATCCGTCAGTCCTGTGTACAGGGCATATGTATCCTGCGCGTGTTTGCAATCTAGTAAATCCATGGCCGTGGTATAACTTCGGAAGTGAGTTCCGAGTGTTATTTAGAGATAATAAATTTGAAAGTTGACTATATTATACCATAAGGATTTGAAGTTCTTATCTATATCCCAGGTATAATATGGATAGCCTGTGACGGGAGGATTATACGTATGCAATGACCTCGACTTGTATTGTTTAGCGAGATTATCTATGGTCGTCATAATTCATGAGTGGGTGGATTATGGACATGAAATTGGATTTCGTGACGGATAAACTTAAACTTAGAGAGTCTCACAATATGAAGTGTACTCGTTGAGCACTTGGGCAACGCGTTATGAATAATATAGATTATTCATAATACTTCATCGAATTAAATGAGTTAATTCGAATCATTTAAACGGTTAAACAAAAATAAATGCATTATGGCCATTTCGATCAATTAATAATTAATGTGTATTTGTATTTGATAAAAATTTGATTTGATACATATTAATTAATTGTCAAATGAGTCTTTGACACATGCCATTAATATATTTATTTTTTATTTTATGTAAATAAAAATACATATATAATAATAATCTCATAAATTAATTATTTAGATGTTTAAATGTCAAATATCTAGATAATTCAATTATTTTAATATTACATAAATGTTATGCAATATGTTTGATTATTATTGGTTACATGTGGCATGATTTTATTAAGCTTAAAGTTTACAAATTAGATTTGTCAACTTAAAAGCTTATTATTATTTAATTAGATTAAAAATGACCAAATGACCCAAATACCCTTCTTTTACACCCAAAGTCGGTTTGGCCTAGCTTTATAAAGTGGAAAATTTTGTTTTCTCATTTCATAAACCTCCATGGTTGAATCCTAAGAGGAAGAAAGCACCCAAAAATTTCTTTGGAGAAACAAGGAAGAAAGTGAAGAAATCAAGAAAAATTTTGAGGAAATTGCAAGATTTCGTGGTAATCTTCAATAATCTTAAACTTAGAAAGCTTGTTTCTTATTCTTGAATATCTAGAATAGTTCTAGGGTTTCTTCCTTTCTTAGATTTTGGGGCTTTTTGATTTGGAGGTGGATTTGGAGGCTAGATGCATGTGTGAAGTTGGATTGGATGATATTAGTGTAATATTGATTCAATTTTGTCATTTGATGACTTGTTGTCATTCTAGGGTATTATGACCACTCTTGTAACTCCTAGAATTGTTCTTGAGTTCTTCATAGGTGGTGGCTATGGTTGGCGTTAATGTTAATATGATTAATGTTGAGAAAATTGGATTTAAAGAATGAAAAATGATATTTTTAATTACCAAATCAGATCTGGATTTTCTATGATTTTGGTGATGAAAAGTATGTTGTATAAATTTATTGGATGTGTTTTAGGTATCGAAACAATTGCCAAAAATTGTTTCGAAGTTGAGATATGCGAAAACGGCAAAAACCGATGTTACCGAGTGAGTTTCGGACTTACCATGTGTCTGCTGTCAAAACAGTGACTTGGTCACTGTTTGGGCAGCCCATGAAATGCCCTAGCCCATGTGCATTGGGTGGTCTGTTCGGTCAAAAATTCATTTTATGCCATTTTTTGGAAAAATATTTTCGTAAAAATTTTGCAATGTTTCTTAACTATTTATGTTGTTATTTGTATCGATTAAATATGTTTAGGTGAAATATGAATGAATTATTCATATTGGAAATTGAATAATTTATTCGGTAATTTAAAAAATTTTAAAATTACGATTTCATCTAAACCGCGAGCTTCCGCTGCGCCCGCGCTAAAACCCCAACACATGTGGCACTATGCACAACCTTATTAGATATAGGGTTGTGCCTGCCCGTGCAAGGGTACTTTATAAGGATGTTGGCAGCAATGAATCTGGCCCCATGTCAGCTGAATCTAAATTGGTGGAGGGTGCTGACCGGCTTGTACGTGATCTGGAACCAAGCAGGGTCTTTGAGCTGAAGAGGTTATACAAGATGAATGTCAATCCAAAAGAATACAAATGTTGTTATTACCTCTCCACCTACGCCAGGGCTCCTCATATCATCTTAAATCTCCCGTCCATTAAAAAAAATTTCAAGGACAAGTGGTTCTAAGTCAAGGGCATGAGGAAGGCACTGGCAGAGGGACGACGAACATATCACAGTTCCTTATATTTTCTGAGTTGGAGGTAATAACCCGTCCTCCAACCTCCTTTTGACCAGTTTTGACTTTCCACTAACTTTCGAGCCTTTTGTTGGTTGCTGAGGGATCTCCCCAAAGGTAAAGAGGGCATTTCAATTCAGATGCCATTACAAGGACCTCGTCAACCCTTTCATTTTTGCCAACTCGGGCCTTACCCGAGCACTCCACCTCCCCAGTCCAGACAGACTAGTAATTTCTAACCAACCCACTAACCGCTGTTTATTTTCTTCTTATTTTATAGCCTCTTAATTTTATTCTACATGTTAACATCTCTACTCTTATTTGTATGTATTTATGGAATGAAAACTCCAATACAAATTACTAGGAGGCCATGCGGGCTGCCCAGGGCGAGTCCAATAGATCTCGCGCCAGAGTCGCCACTCCAATCCCATCAGAGGTAAGAGAAAGGGCAACACAAGTAATTATTCCATCCTTCTAGATCTCAAGTACTCCCCAAACCACCCAAACAATGACCCATGCACCTCAAACTAAAGAAAGCCCTAGGCCACCCAAACTACCAACATAGCCCACCGACCCTCCAAAAGATGTTTCCACCAAGTCGGGGCTGAGGTGTCCGAGGAACCATCAAGAGGGCCCCCAGAAAGAAAACAAAAGCTAGGAAGGGCAAAGCTCTGGCCGCCTCCTCTCTAGACCAATGAGGAACACCACTGCTGGGAATCGAAAACTTCTTAGAAGACGTGAGGGGAGGCATGGCAAATATTCTTCCCAAGTCCAACTTCCTGGCCAGCCAAATAAAAAAATAAAAGGCCACAACTTATGAGAGCCTTTCTCTCAAAGATGTCCTCAGAAAATCCGGTCGGTTCCATTCTAAGTTAAAGAAAACTATCCCCTCCAAATATATATCATCATTTTCCTCTATTATTTGAAATACTGACCTTGTCCTTGATCATGTAGTTGGCCTATCTCCTGGCTACCACTATCGACGTGTTGGCAAGCATATTTTTTGAAGGAGACAATGCTTAGAGGCTCTAGAGCTAGCTGATCAAGAGGGAGATCGAACTATCAAGCAGGATTGATCGGGCCAGACCGGAATAAAAAACCTCCAACAATCTACTGAGGACCTGAAAAAAGAAAGGGATGAGGCACTAGTTAAACCTGCTTCCCTCCACCGAGCTTCTAAGATCACCAAGAGGGAGAGGGATGAGGCTAGGGTCGAGGCTTCTCTGAAGACAACAGAGTATAAATTTCAACAAGTCATGATCGTCACAGCCGAAAGCAAGCTCAAAGAGAAAAAAATGAAATGGAGAAGGTTGTGAACGAGCTAAACGAGGCCCAAGATGAGTTTGTCAAGTACCAAAAAGAGTTGAAAAGCTTACATGTTGAGCTGCCTGACCATCTGGAGGCCACCAAGTTGAAGGCCAAAATTGAAGGGTTGGAGGAGTCTATAGAGATGTTTGAAATGGTGCAACCTGGACTGAAATTGGAGATGCTTCACAAGGTCCTGAGGGTGGCTAAGGGTCAGATGGCTTAAGGAGAGGCCTTCAGCTCTATCCAAGAAGCATCTGAGGCCATCCCTGACCTTGTCCCCATGTCCGTGGTACTTATAACCCTAGACTCAGGCCCCTCGTCATTTGCTACAACCCATTCAGACCCTCCTAAGAGCACTTCTAGCCCTTTATCATAACTTGTACTTTTATCCCTTGTTTTTATATATGTGGGTAATCCCGAGGGAGCCCAATGTACATAACCTTAATGAAAATTATTTTAAACATTCATGTATTCTTTCATACTGAAGCACACATTGAACAAAGACCCGATCCGAGGCAACTTTCACTTCAGTTGAACATGCTGAGCTAATCAAGATTAACCAGTACTTGGTAAATTTAATCAGATAAACAAAGACCCTAAGGGACCACGCCACGAGCATGAACATTAATGTTCAAACGTATTATACTGCAAATATGACCTCCTGATCTTCTCTTAATACTTAGAAGATTCTGAGCCATTTAAATGGATCTCAATATTGAGCATCATCTACCCGACCATCTTCAATACTTCCCAAACTGACCTGGTTTCAGACGAAGAAATGGGGGAGAAATATGACCTCGTGCTGACGAGAGCAACAATGCCTCGGTGGGACGTACCAGACTCCGAGTCGTTGTATCCAGTTGGCCATAATGGAATATTCCCTCATTGTACCATTCAATACAAGATAATGGGGGAGAAACTCCAACCCCCATGCCAACTAGGGGTGTTCACGGGTCGGGTTGAGTTTTTTGAAATTTTGTGAGACCCGATCAGATCGGGTCACGGGAAAGTCGGGTCGTGGGTCAGGTCACATGAAGGTAGAATCCGATCGAGTTCGGGTCGGTTCGGGTCGTCAGGTCATTAAAAAACATAATTTTTTAATGAATTAATTACTTTGAAATATAAATATTAGTTATTTTATGTCCCAAAAAATTTTCATATATATAAAGTTTTAATACAAAAAGTAATAAACAAATGAAATAATAGTAAAAATTTTAAAAAAATAAAATTTTAGAAAAATAATAAAAATATTATAGGTTCGGGCCGGGTCGAGTTTTAGTATCAAGCCCGTTGCCCAACCCAAAAATTTCAGGTCTGGTCGGGTCAAGTAGAAATTTTACAAATTTTTTTATAAACCCGTACGGGTTGGGTCGGGTCACGTCGAGTGATGAGTGGTAAATGCATCATTATTTCCCACTCATTTGACCTAATATTTTGTATAGTTTCTTGAGTTTTGTGAATATTTTGATGTGTTTTGTGTTATTTTGTAGATAAATAAAGTTTCAGGACATTCTGGAGGTGATTTAGGGCAAAAACAGTGAAAATTGGACAAAAAGGCATTTTGGTAATTTGGCCATGTCGCGACGCGCAAGCCTATGGCGTCGCGACGCCTAACGTGCACCGGGTCCATGCTAACGTGTGTCGAGTCCACATGTCAGAATCTGAGAATTTTGACTTTGCTAACGTGCGCCGTGCCACGTGACAACCGACTTGCTAACGTGCCCTTGCCACGTGTCATCATCCTACGGTGCCGACAATCGCCATTGCCACGTGTTCCATGTGTCACTCCACGTCACCGCCACATCATCATCCACATCACCAGTTGACCGAGACAAAGTGCCACGTCATCGCCACGTCATCATCAACCAATCACACCGTGCCACGTGTCGCAATCCACGGTGCCGACACTCCCTTTCGCCACGTGTCGCCACGGTATGCCACGTCAGCACAATAATTTAGTTGTTAGTCGCCTTGCCACGTGTCGCCTTATCTCCTTATCCAGAATCGCTACGTGTCAAGCCCTCAGCATGCCACGCCAAAAGAGACCGGCGTCGCGACGCTATAACCTTTGGCGTCGCGACGCCCAGAGCCTATCCGCGCCTATAAATTGAGCTCGAGGTTTCAGTTTCAGATGTACTATTCTCTCTAAATTCTCTGATATAAATAGGGAGTTCTCTTCTTAGTTTCTTTTTAATTCAGTTTTGTAATTAATTTTAATTACGTTCTGTAATAATAGTAATTTACTTTCTTTACTTTTTACAGTTTTTACTATTCACCATGAGGAGGTAACTTCCCCCTGCTATGGTGAAAGGTAATTCTTTTACTATTGTTATTTAGATTAATCTCCCTTAAAAATAATATATTCACTATTAAAAATTTGACTTAAAAAGGATATCGCCAGATTGGTCGGTTGGTAATTCATTTTAATCTGGTTTAAACCTGACTAATCAAGGATACCGTCAGATTGGTAGGTTGGTAATTAAATTTTCTTACCGCCTATATGGCAGGTTTATTTTGGTTCCGCCTTTATGGCTGGTTGGACTTAATTTGACTTAATCAGGTTACCGCCTATATGGCTGGTTGGTAAAATAATCACAAGTTAATATATTATATTAAGGGAGATATCTAAATAGTAAATAGTAAAAGTTGATCCTTTTACCTTAGCATTTTATTTTATTGTAATTTACTTTTCAGTTTTTATTTTACCGCAATTACTTTTCAGCATTTTTACTTTATGTCTTTTACTTTCAAGTTCTTACTAGCCCTAGTTATGTGTTGTAACTAAATTAGTTATCTGGGGTGTGATGACTTTTAATATCACCGGTTTATAAGGGGTTAGATTATATTTTGGGTAATATAAAGATTTATTTATTGAGTCTTAATCTTAATGCTTTTTATTAACTAGCCACTAATAAAATTGACTAGGTAAACTTAAAATGAACTACACATAGAGATTTTAAGTTTAAGACCTTGGACTCAATAGCCCACGATCTTCCTTGAGGATAGATAACCCTTTAATAGATTTCCTTATAGGATATACATATACCTGTCGGGCGGGGGTAGCCATAATTGGAACTTAAACTTAATGAATCCAGGTAATTTGGTTGACATAGACATATGGTTCAATTGGGTTAAACTGGGTATTTGCGTCTGACCATCGACAGAGGCTTTCGCATAATTTAGTGTTCCAGGTTATTAAACCGATTTATTACACAAACATGAAATAATCACTTCATCTTTTAAAATATATTAGAAAGATTCACAACCCTAGATAGTTTTTAATATTGAATTTTCTTAAACCGACCTTCGTGTAATTTTATTTACTTGTTTTTAAATTTAGAATCATCACCATTTCAAATCAATCAATCAACCTGTTAAATACTAGTAATCATTTGACCTCATAAAATTAATAGCTTAGGTATTAAGTCCTCGTGGGATCGATACTTTTTATACTACTTGAACGATACATGTGCTTGTGTTATACGTGTGTGTAAGCGCCGGTCATCGGGTCGGGTCGTGGGTTGACCCGACCCTATGAACATCCCTAACACCAACAGACACAATAAGGCCTCGGTGGGAAATACCAGACCCCGAGCCGCTGTAATCACTTGGACATAATGGAATTTTCCCTCATTAATCCATTCAATACAAGGCCATGGGGGGAGAAAATCCAACCTAATGCCAACAGACACAATAAGGCCTCGGTGGGAAGTACCTGACCCGAGCCGCTATAATCACTTGGTCACAAGGAAATATTCCATCATTGTGTCATTCAATACAATACCATATGGAAGAAACTCCGACCTCATGCCAACAAACACTATAAGGCCTCGATAGGACGTACCCGACCCTGAGCCACTGTAATCACTTGGCCACAAGGAAATGATACCTCATTGCGCCAACAAAGAGCAATAAGCCTCAAAGGGAGGAAACCCAACCCGAGCCCATCTTACCAAGAGGCATTGGGGAAAGACTCTAATCCTAAGCCATTCAAGTCATTTGGCTGCAAAGGAATGATCATTTTTTACACCAACAAATAGCGATAGGGCCTCAGCAGGACACAACCCAGCCCCAAGCCATACGTGTTATGGTTACTAGGGGAAGAGAACGACACACTAGCCCTCCCACCAAACATGCTATGGTTATCCCGAGATGCCAAACGCAACATAGGTCTTCAATAACTTCAATCCATATATGATATGTTACCTAGGGTGCCAAACGCCATGCTGGCTATCCCGTCAAACATGTTATGGCTATCCCGAAGCACCAAACATCACACAAGTCTTCAATAACTTCAATCCATACGTGCTATGGTTATTTGGGAGTGTCAAACACCATGCTAGTCCTTCCGTCGATCATGCTATGGTTACCCCAAGGCGCCAAACGCAGCCGAGGTCTTCAATAACTTTATTCGATACATGTTATGGTTACCTGGGGGCACCAAATTCCATACTGTCCCACCCGCCGAACATGCTATCGTTACCCTGATGCGCCAAACGCCATGCATGTCTTCAATGACTTCAATCTATACGTGTTATGGTTATCTGGGGGCGCCAAACGCGATGATGGCCCTCCCGCTGAACGTGATATGGTTACCCTAAGGCACCAAACACCATGTAGGTCTTCAATAACTTCTCGATTTTCCCCTCAAAGGTGCAGGTCATTGAGTTGTTACGTTCCAGCCCAAAAGTTGATAACGACATAGGGGATCGGCGTCCCACTAGGGGTCACGCCTTTTCCATATGACATGCACCCTTAATGCATCTTAATCATCATTATTTCAAAAGAATATTAAATAAGTCTTTCTCATCCAAATAACAAACAAGCATAAATGAACAAGTTTCTATTTAAAAGAGGAAATCCCTATTTATATTCTTAGGATCTACTGCCCTTTTTAACTCTTTTAGGGTCATTCTAAGAGAGGCTCTACTGGAAATATATTCACAGCATCTCAGCGTTCCAATGATTTTTTAGCCGGGTATCATCCAACTACTTATGGTGATAGGTACTTGACCTAATGACTTCATCAATTTTGTAAGATCATTCGCACTTGGCTCCTAAGAAGTCCTCCTCGGGCCTTTTTGTGTTCAAGTACACCCATCTCAGGACCAAGTCCTTGGGGCGAAAGGCTCGCACCCGGACCCTCTTGTTGTAGAAGCATGTCATTCTTTGCTGATATCCTGCCATCTTGCTGACTTCTCTCTTTTTTCCTCTATCAGCTGAAGGTGGTGTCTGATGAGTTCTTCACTCTGTTCTTCCTCGAAGTACTGTACCCGATGGGTCGTCATCCCAATTTCTGCGGGGATGACCGTGTCACATTCGTAAGCCAAAGAAAGAAGGGTTTCTCCCGTTGAGTCTTTATTTGGATTTCAGGTCTATTATTTTTTATTATTTGATGAATTTTTATTATTTATTGTGCTTCAACATGCATACTCTAACTATTAGCTCTTGTATAGTAAATTAAAAATATTATTTGAGAACTAAAAGACAAACGAATGAGCCATAAATATTATGTGTAAGTAAATCAATTATCTCATTTAGACTATAAAACCGATAAGATCCAGAGCATTTACATGATCAATACTTAAAATATATGTGCTAAACCCACACAAAGTGCGGGCCCTGCACTACTATATATAAAAGTTAAACATTTTTAAGTTTTCTCATCGAGTCACATGACACTTAATATCTACAGTTAATTTTTTATTATCTATTATAATAAGAAGATATATTATAATCGTCTATTAAAATTATATATATAACTAATGTTTTTATTATAAAATTATAAAATTTAAATTTAAATTATTAAAATAAAAACTATTACAATATAAAAATATAATTTCCTTTTAAAATAAGAAACTTAAATAGTAGCCGCCCACAAAACCTAACCAATTTTTTGAATTTTCGGGTCTATTATAATTTTTTATTTTATTCTGAATTCTTTAGGATGCAAAATCTAACTATTAGCTCTTGCACAATGAATTAAAAATATTATTCGAGAATTGAGAGACAAACGAATTAGACATAAATATTAATTGTAACTAAATGAATTGTCTCATTTAAACTATAAAACTGACAAGATCCAAAATATTTACAAGATCAATACCTAAAATATATGCTCAACCCACACATAGTGCGGGGCCTGTGCTAGTGATAGTTAACTAAGTCAAAATAATAATTTTTGTATTTACATCTCTATTAATTATAACCTTCACATAATAATAAAATTAATTTGGTCTCAATATTATGACTACAAAATGGTTTTTAATATATACACACACATATATGTGTGAGTCATGCTCGTATGTTAATGTCCGTATGATTTTTTTGTGTTGATGTACGTAGAGTATTAGTATTTTTTCGTGTATAAATTTTTTTAAAAATATATAATTAATACTTTATGTGTATTCGTACGAATTTTTCGTGCATTCTTTATTTCATCCACTCCTTCAATCCATTACTCTGCTAGCCAGCTAAACTAGCCCTTCCCTTTTGCAAGTGTCCACCCTCTAATATAACCTTACCTCGCTCGCCCACAGAAGGCAGGTTGTCCGCTAAGTCTATGGTCTGATTCCAACTAATTATATATAATAATCATTGATCCTTGTCTACAGCCAACTAGATTGCATCGACTCTTCTCAATTGCATTGACCTTTTTCTTTCTAGGAACATCAGTCTGGCGGGATAAAAGGAGTGCGGAGAAAGGGATCGCATTCTCGTAAAGCAAGCAGGCACAACCATCCCGAAAATGTCTGGGTCGAAATATGACTTTCTAATTAAGTTCCGAATTAGTGGATGCTGCCAAAGGAAGTGGCGATGCCATACGCAAAAAGGAAGAGACTCATAGAATGACAAAGGAAAATAGTGCTTTTGCACATTTTCGTTAATCCGTAACCATAACAGGGTTTATATAGACACATAGATCCGTGGATCCATACATCTTGATCAGAAAAAAATCAATAGAAAAAGAAAAAGTCGGAATTGATCGATATATATATATATATATATATATATATATATATATATCAAAAAAATCACATTAAAAGGAAAGAAAAAAAATCACATTAAAAGAATATTTTTTTTTCGTACTAGTGCATCTGAATCTGTATTGTACCTTGATGAGCGGAAAATATATCAATATTTACTGCCCCTTTTACTTAATATTTTGTTTAATTTCTCGGGTTTGATGAACGTTTTGATATGTTTTAGTTTATTTTGCAGATAAAATAATATTGGGACTCAATGAAATCATTTAGGATGAAATATGGGTCAAATAAGGGCAATAATTGGACTTGACATATTAATTTTGGAGATTGGAAACTTGAAAGGGCGTTTTAACGAAGTGCAGTTTTGGAAATTCCAGTTTTGTGCGTCTGTCGTAATTTTGGCATAACGTTTTACTTCGATATCGGATTGAGCTGATTCAAGTTCCAGATTAAAGAAGACTCAAAGATCTACAATTTTGAAAGACAAAATAATTTCTAATTCTGAAGATTTCATGCCCGAAATTGATGAACCATCCAGAAGTGTGTTGTGTGTAATTATTAAAGTCACTTTCAATCATTTTCAAAGCAAAAAATAAATTAATAAATAAATAATAAAAATTATCAAATCATCACCAAACATGATAAACGATTAGTGGAGCAATTAATAATGGATTTGGTGGAGCAATTAGTGGAGCAATTAGTGGAGCAATTAATAATTGATTTGGTGGATGATTTGATGGAGGCAAAATTTTGCCTATTAATATCAAGCCATTTCATTTGTAAAATTCATACTTTCTTCTAATGAATTCTTTAAGAATACTAAGAAGATTGTTCTTGTTTGTTTATTTATAGCTTTTAGTAATTAATTTCCGCTTTCGCACTTTCTTTTCTTTCTTTACTTTTTAGTTTTAACTTTCCGCAATTTACTTTTACGCACAGTACTTTTCTTTCTTTAATTTTCAGTTTTTACTTTTCAGTAATGAGGAGGTAACTCCCATTTGCTGGGGTAAAAGGTAAAACTTTTATTACTAATATTTAGATTAATCTCCCTTAATTATAATATATAAACTAGTTAAAACCTGACTTAACGAGAATACCGTCATATTGGTCGGTTGGTAATTATTTAAATTGGTTTTAACCTGACTAAACTGGATACTGCCTGATTGGTCGGTTGGTAATTAATTATTAATTTGACTTAATCTGGATACCGCCTATATGGCTGGTTGGTAATTATCATGCAAAGTTAATATATTATATTAAGGGAGATATCTAAAATATAAGTAATAAAAGTGGATCATTTTACCTCAGTATTTTCTTTTATTATACTTTTACTTTATTTAATTTTCAGCAATTTACTTTTCAGCAATTTACTTTTCAGCATTTACTTTTCAGTAATTTACTTTTCAGCATTTACTTTCAGCATTTAATTTTCAGTATTTAATTTCAGCATTTACTTTCCGTCATTTACTTTTCAGCAATTTACTTTTCAGCTTTTACTTTATGTCTTTTACTTTTCAGATTTTTATTTTATGTCTTTTACTTTTAAGTTTTTACTAGCCCTAGTTATATGTTAGTTATCTGGGGTTGTGATGAATTCTAATATCACCGGTTTATAAGGGGTTATTTTATAGTTTGGGTAATTTAAAAGTTTACTTATTAAGTCTTAAGCTTAATGCTTCTTGTTGTCTGATCACCAATAAGATTGATGTGGTAAATCTAAAATGAACTAGACATAGGGATTTTAGGTTTCAGCCTTAGACTTAATAGCCCACGATCTTCCTTGAGGATAGATAACCCTTTAATAGATTTCCTTACAGGATAGACATATACATGTCGGGCGGGGGTAACCATAATTGGAACTTAAACTTAATGAATCCAGATAATTTGGTTGACATAGACATATGGTTCAATTGGGTTAAACTGGGTATTTGCGTCTGACCATCGACAGAGGCTTTTGCATAATTTCGTATTCCAGGTTAGTAAACTGATTTATTACACAAACATAAAATAATCACTTCATCTTTTAAAAGATATTAGAATGATTCACAACCCTAGATCTTTGTGTCTTTTGTTATTTTCCTTAGTATTTTCTTTTGTCTTTTTATTTATTTATTTATTTAGCAAATCTACAATCAACCAAATCAATCAAGCAATCAATCTCTTCTCCCTCAATTAGATATCTGTAAATAAATAGATTCAATAATTAATAACAACAGTAGGAATTATGTCCTCGTGGGATCGATATTTTTATACTACTTGAACGATACGTGCGCTTGCGTTATACGCGTGTGTTTACGCCGGTCATACCTATATAAAAATTAAAGAGTGATGATATATGAATTAAATAATGATTAAACTAATTATAAAATTCATATATTTGTAGTTCTTATTAAGAGGACATTCTAGTATTATCGAACTCGTAATACCTTCAAGACTTAGCGTAGGTGATTGT
>SKCR01048494.1:0-44845 GCA_019454045.1 Zanthoxylum bungeanum
CATAATACATCCAATAAAACATATTCGTAGCATTAGATTCCATTTCCGGCCAAAATACTGAAAACCTTCCAAAAAGTCCGAAAACATTATGAACAAATCTGGAACTTTTCAGATCCTTCATGTTCCACTTGGAAAACATTTAATACTCATATTACATCATTATACATTGTTCTATGTCAATCAAGTAGCTCAAATATGTAAATTACGTGTTTCCGAAAAATCTTCTGAAAAGTTTCTGAAAACGATGCGAAAGGATCCTAAGCCCTCTGAACCTCTCTGGAATTACTCAAATAATATCTTATTATCATAATTAATCTATATCCTTAATTACGGTCATCAAAGCACAGATGCATGTGAAACCTGATTTTACCGGAAACTCACTTTACTTATCGGATCGATCAAATTAGCTCTGATTTCTCTTGGATTCTACCATATACACATATTTAATATACTAATGCTCAAAAAATTCAATTTATATCATAATGCTACTCTACTAAGCTACTGGATACATCCGAACATTTAACGATAACTTGAAATTAGCAGATTTTTACCGGGAGGTCTTAGCGAGATTTCGAGGGTATATACGGACTCCAAACGATCCCACTAATGTGTTGGAATCGTCAAAAATTATCGGAGCTATTTTTCATTCATGGGTCACTATTCACCACCGCATTCTTCCTCGTTTTACATGCAACCGCGCATGAAATGGAAAATCTATCACCGCCAACTTATAGCACTCTCCGAGAGCTTTGAATTAGTGGGGGGCTCGGGCTGTAAAATGAAGCGATGAGTCAGGATCGAAAAGTTGAAGCCACACGTATAACAACCTCTTTCTCGCCATTCGCCGGCATTCTAGGGCTGCCACCGGCCACCACAAGACGGAGGGGTGGCCGGCGCACCTTCCCGTGCCAACGCGTTAGTCAAAGATGGCCAGCTGGCCGGCGACGTGACCAACTAGTCACGCACGAATTGGAGATGAAGGGTCAAACTGGGCTTTAGGGAAAACTTTGACATTTTCGTGATTTCTGGAAAATTTGATGTATTTATTGAAAACTTTCTGAAAATTATATTCCAGTCCCCGCGCATTACAAACTTCCCCATATCCTTGGTGTCTTTCGGAAAATCATAATTTTGAGGTCATTCTGCTGTAAATTTCGAAAAATATTCAACACGAAAATTGTTCCTCTCGGAAAAAAGGTTTGATAGTTTTAGAATCACCTCGATATGAGTTTGTTTGCTCTTTTTATAACCAAAATAATAAGCTTTCTCCGTATAAAATAATATACGCAAATCGCTTAAACAGTTCTTTCATATCACGCAATTTCCAATGCATCAAATTTCTATTTTGAAATATTTCGAGATATATTTCAACACTTAAGCTCTTATTCTCTGATATAGTGTAATTCTGAGACTCGATCTGCAATACAAAATCTTTCCAAAAGAGTTTCCGAATTTCTGAATATTACAATACATGATTTATATCATTAACGACCATAAAAAAGAAAAAAAAATCAAACTCCTAAATCCCTTAAAGATTCGGCCATGATAACCATTTCTCATATTTGAAGAATTTTCAAGCATCCTAAAGTCTAACGTCATTATTTACATCCATTCGAAAACTTAACAAAATCCAACACTAAAACTTCCACCCATTTATCATTTCGTCCAAGCTCAAGAATTTTCAAGTTTTACCAATAACCAATTTTTTTTTCTTACATAATACATGGTAATAAACTACCTAATGTATAAATAAACACTCAATTCATCTTATGACATGCAAATCTTGCCATCCCAAACCCTAACGTTCAATAATTTCGAAATAGGTACCTAGGTTCAAGCATGAAATTCTCAAAAATAAAGAAAATGACTTAGATGTTTGCTTTAAAATGATAGCTCTAATTTTTGTATAATCTTGGCGTGAAAGAAGATGGAACAAAAATTTTTATTCCTTTAAGTTTTCAAGAGAAGAAACGTAAACAATGTGTGTTGAGGAAAGAGAGAAGATGAGTAGTAGTGTTTATATAGCCAATGGGTAATTTTTTGAAATAAAATAATAGTAAATATCAAGCACATGTTTAAAATTCTAGGAGATTCAAGAAATTTCACTGTATAGTCTATAAAATACACATTTTTGAACTTTTTCTGGTCGAAATAAAGGAAAATATTCAGCAAGAAATATTTAGATCTTGATTTAAGCTTTCCGACCATATAAGAATCACCAAAAATGATATCGGTAGCTCAAGTTATGGTAAAAATACAAAACATTATCTGGTACGTGATAAAAAATAATCGTGTACCGGAACTGCAAATAATTCGTTAAATTTTAGAAAAATAATTTTCATGAATACTAATGCGTTTATACATAATTTTATGATATTTAATATGTCTCATAGGCTAAAAAAAATTACCAGGGTCGCACCGGGGTGACATAGGTTTTATAGATAATTGTATAAACTAAAGTAACAACAAATTACAGAAAGCAACATTTGTGGCCTGATATACCTATCAATGGCCGAGTGCATTTTGATGCTGAATTCCAAGAAAGGCAATTTACCTTATCGATATGGAATTCATTTGTCGAAAGAACAGTCTCCTAAGGCACCTCAAGGAGTTGAGGAAATGAGACATATCTCATATGCCTTAGTAGTTGGTAGTCTCATGTATGTTATGTTATGCACGAGATCGAACATCTACTTTGCAGCGGGAGTAGTCCGTATGTTTCAGTCTAACCTAGGTGAAGGAGCGTAAAATAATTGGGTGGCTGTGAAACATATTCTCAAGTATCTCAAGAGAATGAGAAATTATATGCTTGTATATTATGGTGAAGATATGATCCTCAAGGGATATACAGACTTTGATTTTTAGACAGATATCAATTCTAGGAAATCAACATCTGGATCAGTGTTTACCCTATGTGGTGGGGCCATTGTGTGAAGGAGCATAAAATAATCTTGTATTGCTGACTCAACTATGGAGGCTGAGTATGTAGCAGCTTGTGAAGCAGCTAAGGAAGTAGTTTGGCTCCGGAAGTTCTTGGGAGATCTAGAAGTTGTTCCAGATATGGATAAACCACTCACACTTTATTGCGATAATAGTGGTGTAGTGGCGAATTCCAAATAACCAAGAAGCCACAATAGGGGAAAGCATATAAAGAGAAATATCATCTCATCAGGGAGATAGTGCAGAGATGAGACATTTTTTCACGAAGATTGCATTTGCAGAGAAACTGGTTGATACGTTTACAAAGACCTTGTCGGCTAAAGTGTTTGAAAGTCACCTAGATGGTATAAGATTACGTTGCATGTTCCATTTTTTCTCGTGCAAGTGGGAGATTGTTGGGATATATGCCCTAGAGCTTCATGTAATATAAACGGAATTATATGTTATGAACTAATAAGATGCATTATTCATTTATCAAAGTGTTTATTTAATATCATATATTGTAAATTATCTTATTTACCCATGATTACTCATGTGCCTTCAAACTTAGTGTATGAGTGTCATACATAATAGGATTTAAGTCTGAAGTTAATCTAAAATAGTCCATAGACAGCAAACAAAGTGGGTACTTTATTTTCGGTTTATTTATAGCTGTGGTCCATTCTATAATTGTATGGCGACCTTGATCTAGGATCGTCCATGTGGTGACATGAGAATGAAGGCACCTTATATGATGTGATCATATAAGACCGGACCTAGATAGAAATGAGTTTCTTATAATTTCTGTTAAATAAAGAAATTAATTTCAATCTACTAGTTGGTCATAAATAGATTGATCTGAATCTTGAGTGTACTGCAAACTCCTGCATGATAGGCTATGTCCTTTGATTTATAAATGTAAGGTTAGTGTAGCAATCCCGACCAATAGCTACGTATTTTGGGGACATGGTTTGGTGTGTAGATTGTGACGTTTTACATAGATTTGAAGTTCACTCCTTCTTGCGAGAATTAGATGAGTATATTCCTTCAGGGTCGATTCGGTACTTGAACGATTAGAGCGCTCAAGTCTTTCTATTACGAAAAGAAAGATTAACATTCATAATGGTTATGAATAAATCATTAATTAGATAATAAATGGTACTTATGGTAAAAAAAAATATGGGGATATAATAAACATTATGACCCAGCTCTAATTATGAGATACTCTTGAAGGGCCAATCCGTATGTAATGACTATATTGATGGAAACCGACGTAGTTCGGCTTATATTATCCTTCTACGATAACGAAAGTGCATCTTCGGGTTTTTATTGGAATAACTCGAAGTTAATAATTCGGAATATTAAATTAAGAGTTTAATTAATATTCCGGGATTATTAGAGCTCAAAGCCATAGGTCCATTTGGTCCCCGTGCTAGCTCGATATACTGTACCAGATTAAAAATAATTGGATAGTCCAATTATATACTCACATATGTGTGTATATATATATATATATATATATATATATATATATATATATATATTTATTATTAATATGATTAGTAATATTATTTTGTCACACTTGAAAATATATGTTAATTTTATTATATAGTTTTATAATAAATAATTATATGATAATTATTTATTATAAGTTATTAAATTATATTGTATGATTTAATAAAGGCTTAAATTATGTATTTCCAAAAATAGGTTTTTGGAAAAGTTTTGGTTGGAATGCAAGTTTCACCTTTTAAAAGGGTAATAACTTATTTTATTTTGTAACATTCCATTGTCATGATGATGACATTAACTAAAAGGATTTGATGTTATAAAATTTTTAAAAATTGCTAGGGCTGGCCGAAACTTGTGTAATAGGGATGGGAAGGGTTTTATTTTATTTGGTAAAATAAAACCCTAAGTATAAAAGGATAAGTTTTATTCCTTTTTAACCCAATTCACATTTTCCAAACCCTAGCCACCCTAGTTCATCTTTTCTCTCAAGAGTTGAAAGAAAAGAGGAAGTGAAAAACAAAACCAAAATTATTTTGTGATAATTGTTTGATCTCTAAAGTGTATAGAGGTTAATGTGTGAGTATAGCCCACACTAGTTTCTGTTAGGTTACGAGACATAGAACGAAATGCCATTTGGTGTCGAACGAAAAATAACCATCTTCTCTTTTTCTTTACTACCTCACGACAATGAGTAGATTTTACTCATTGTGGCCATTTTTTTGTTGAGTTTTTGAGTTCGGTTTGATATGGTTTTAATCCATATAAATTGGAAAACATTAAGACATGTTTTAAGACTATTGCGAGGGCTATTTTGATTGAAAAATCAAACCTGAAACATTACTGGAATATGTGCATGTAACAGCCTGATTTTCGTGGTATAATTACAAAATTTATTTGTGTGTTGTGTGATATCCTTAAGCATTCAAACGTGCATCATTAGCATGTTATTACTTATATAAATTATTTTAGAAACATGAAGTGAAAATTTTCCAGTTTCATTGTGAATTTAAATTTTAAAGCGATACGCAAAGTCTTCGATATTTCAGCCTTAACGTTTTCAGACGATGTCATCAGAAATCTTAGACCCATACCTACAACTTCTGTGTTGATCATATTCCCAAATACAGAACATAATCAAGCCAAAATTTCATGTTTCTCTCAGATGAACAGTGAAAAACAGGACTGCCCATAGGTTGTGACACATGGCTCAACCAAACCCACTCTTTTAATAACAAAAAATATGCCCCGTGTATAAAACCCTTCACTATTCATCTCATCTCTCTCTTGATGAGGTCCATGATGCAGCCCATGATGGAGGATGGACCACCACAGTGCAAGTTCCAGAAGGTCCAATCACGAGGTCTCGAGCTAAGAAGATCCAAGAAGCTATGCATGGATTCATACAGAAGATTATATCTGACTATTCCCGCACTTCTACTTCATTGAGTATGGGCTTGAAGCTGGACGAACCCAACATGGTGAATCTTATTCAGGCCGTGGAGAAACGAGCTACTTAGGCCTATTTTATTATAGTTATTTGACATTTGTTATTTATTTATTTAGGGCTTGACATTTGTTTTATTTCGTCGTGTTTTCTTTAGATTATTATTTTATGTTTGGGAATTAGGTTAAGCGTGCAAGGGTTTGCACGTGGGGATAGCTTAGTTTAGTTTTAGGATACGCGCCTGTTGGCGTGTGGGTAGTTTCGTCTTTTATCCTTGTGGGTTAGAGTTTTGGTTGCAGCCTCCTTATAAAAGGCTAACTTTTTGGTTATGTTGGACAACTCTCTTTCAATAAAATTTTATATCAATTTTCGTGAGCATTGAGAAACCCTCAATTTATTCTCACTGGTTTTGGCTTATCAAAGGTCTGCTATGTGCCCTTATTCGTACTCTAGGTTTCTGTTGCTTGTTCTTCAGAGGTTTAGAGTTTCTTTTATCCGAACTGTCTTGGCTTTCTTAGGAATGATTTCAGTCTTGTGTGAGTTTGTCTGGCTCTGCTCCAGGCAGGTTCTCATCAGTTAAAGGTCAAAAAACGTGAGACAAGATTCAAGAAAACTCTCCAATCTTCTTCATTCTCATGCCAGTTTTTGATGAAATGGTGATGAGTTCTCAAACTTTCTCTTGGTCAAGTAAGCTTCATTTTCTTCTTTCTTCTTCTTATTTTAAAAAATAAGCATGAATTTTCACTTGTATTTTCGCACTTAGGAACCCTACGAATTGGGGTTTTATTCTTTGAGAAGGTTGAGAAAAATTTAAGCATCAATACATGTTTATGATGTTGTTTAAAGTGGATTCTGCTTAAGTTTTTGTTGAAATAATTTCAAGTTGTAAAATGGGGCATGATGGTAGAATTTCTTAGCATGGTGGGGGGGAGTTATTTTTGTTGTTTTGATGACAAACTGTTGTGGTTCAAGCACTAGAAGATGTTATAACATGAATTCAATTTGTTTTGAGTTGAAAACTCAAAGATTGTAAAATTAAGGTCTTTTGGCCCAATTATGATTGAATATTAGGGATCTATTTTATTTATTATTGCATGATGAAATGATAATAATTTAGGTGTTACATAATGTTCGGCTTGAGTTTATGGTTATGTAAAATGAAAACTCCTAGTTGTTTATTTTAATCCCTTAGCCGAATTTAAGCTATAGTTTTGAAAATTATAATTTTGTTTTGATAATGAGAAAAGATAATTCTTTTTAGCTTAATAAGATATCTTGCTATGAGTAGTAATGGATATGTGAATGAACCAACAAGGTTCTCAATGTAATGTGTTTGCCAAAAATAAAAGGATGGTTAGGGGTTGATTTGTTGTCTTTGATAATGAATTGTTGATGATGCATGTATGTGAATGAAATTGTAACATGTGGTGTGTTGAATGGTGATAGAAGTTTCAAAAGTTTTTTTCCCTATTATTTAAATCTATATATGTCAATACGAGTGGAGTTTTGTTGCTTGTAATGATAATTGATGATTAAGTTCAAATGATGACTAGCATGTGTGGTGTGGAATTATGTTTGTGTATTTTATTGATGATTGGTTGTGAACCATGAGTTGTGAGGTGTATTTGCATGAGTTGAAGTTAGATATAATGAAAAGTTCTAAGTTGCGAGTGTAGTGCTTTGGACGGAGGTGTAGGCTAAGTAAAGGCTTTTATGTTTGGTTGTTTAAGTATGTATGTGTGTTGAAATGATGAGCATGGAGATGAGTTATAGTGATTTCCTTAATAATTATATGTAAGCAAACTTGAAGAAATAAGTCTGATATGCATGTGTGTGATGTAGTATAAACCTTTATGGTATGGAAATTATGTAGTGATAGTAAGTATTATGTTTGAAGTATGGAAGTGTACTTGTGATTATGTTAAAATATACGTTAGTAATGGCTTGATTAAAAAGCTTTAAGGTTTTATCATGGATGTATTGGTCAAATTATTTTGGATTATATTAAAGATGGATGTTAAGTTTTTCTAAATATAAATCATATAATTGCATGATGATAAGCATAAAAGTGATAAGTTGTAAGGATAAAAGACATGTAAGATTGATAATATTGGGTTAGGCCAGATTTAGGCATTCGTAGACACCTAGCTTTGGGCATTTTTATTGGCTATTTCGTCTATGCCAAATGTCCCATCAGCATTAGCATAAGCATGTCATGTGTATTCCAAAAGTGAAGCTTAAAGTCCATTATATGAAATTCTGGTTGAATGAGTACGTGTGATGCATTTTACTCTTAACGATTTGACATGTTCGTAATGTAGAGAATTTGGAAGCTTGCATAAGTTATGTATTTTGGATTATGTGTAGTTTGAAGTTTTAATGTTCGAGGTGGTATACGTGTAAGTTGTTTTTGATTCACTTCAGGTACGTCTCATAACCAATGTTTCCTGAAGTAAAAAGAACATTATGAGTTAAAGGTGTTCTAATAAATAACTGTATATATGTATATATGTTCATAAATATTGTATTTAAAGTTTGAATCTTGTTTGTTTGTAGTGAGTGTGGTTACTTACTGAGTTTTTATAACTTACACCAAATCAGTTTGCTAGTTTTGCAGGTTGGCTACCAGATGGGTCAACCACTTCAGCTTTGAAAGCCATGCTCGGAAAGCAGATCACCCAAGTTGCAGTCACTCTCGCAAGTGTCCCGGATAATGTCTTAGAGGTTTAGGATTTATGGTTGTTATGTTATTTTTCGTGCTGAGCATGCCATTTTGTATTTATTAAGTAAAAGTTTTGATTACTTATAATGTTGTTGGCACAGAGCCCTTAAGTGTTGATTGGTGTTGTGGGCATGGAGACTGATTACGCCCAAATATGACTCGCAGTTATCACAGTATAGCTGGGGTGTCGATTCCTCAGAGAGATGGTTACAGGAACTAATTTACTCAAACAAAAACATTAACGGTAACTTAATAAATAAGAAGATAAATTGGTAATTAAAATTAAAGATAAATAAAATAATGCAATGATAATAAAAGATAATGGCAGAGAGATATGACAAAGCTTCGGGAATCCCTCTTGCATCGAACTCTTATATTTAGTTATTGATTCCTATAATTACACTTTCCTACAAGTACATTTTAATCGTTTAATAAAATTAATGGTTATTGTTTTCTATTATCTTTCGATTTATTAATCCAGAAATTATATTTTGTCAAATCCCATATAGATCCAGTCATGCTTCTTCTATGTGTGGTTTGCGAATTTAATTGTGACTGGTAAAATTGTTTTGCGTGTTGGTCTTCTGCTGCAGTATTGCCTGAGGTATATTGTCGACGTTAGATAGCTCGTAACGATGACTTTTGTATGCTGTTAACATAGAGAAAATAATAATTAATTACCTTAGAATTTATCATGCGTAGAATTGAATATTTTTCGGTTGTTGGTTTGGGATGTGAAACCTTCAATTGTGTAATTATAGGAATCAATAACTAAATATAAGAGTTCGATGCAAGAGGGATTCCCGAAGCTTTGTCATATCTCTCTGCCATAGCCACAGCTAGACAAACATTCCCTCGTGTGTCTTCATCAGTACGCTAGATGGAAACCACCATGACAAATTGAGTGCTTGCGTCTGGCTGAAGACGGGTTCTTGTATGTGTCATATGCATCCTATACACTTGCAATTGTCCCAGGATCCACATGTTAATATTCCTACACATAAAAACACTAAATTAGTGTATAAATATATATTTCTAAACTAATATAACAATCAAAACTATGTGATAAAATAAGAATTATATAACTAAATACTTAACAATAAACCTAGATAAGTGATGTTTCAAAGTACATTTTCATGCACTTATCAGATACCTTAAGTGTTGATTTTGAGCTTGATGTGTTTTAGTGTGGACCTGAGGTCCTTTTTATATGTTGGATGTCTTCGTTAGATTTGTTTTGATGCTGGATTATGGTCCAGGTTGTCCAGTTTTAGGATACATCATGCCCGTTTTTCTGTAAATTTAGAGGCTTATGGAGATGGGTTAATCATGTCTCCTGCCGGTAGCATCCTGCTCTAGCGTGGTATTACAGTTGTGGTATCAAAGAAAAGGTTTAGGTGTCAGTGATTGTAGCTTCAGGGTATTCGATTGTCTGAGTAAGTTTTCTATTACGTATAGACCATATAGGTCATATGTTTATAACTTGATTTGATTTCTGATATACGGTATGATGTGCAATGATTCTGATTTGATATGGGTGGTTCAGATTATCGGTACATGTTTGTATGTTATGAATATATGTATGTATATATGTATACTAAGTTAAAAGTATGTCATCTATATAGGTATATGTATATGCTTGTGATGTGAATTCAATGTGTTTTAGAGGTATAAGTAATTTATCTGATTTTTGACATAAAAGTATTTTGAAAAGGAAAAAGAATGAGAAGATATAAAGAAAGATTTCAGATATATTGATTTTGATTATAAAAGATAAAGAAAATATTTCTACATCGACGCTTGATTTACGTTTTCATGTTTTGTGATTTATCGATATGTTTCTGTCGAGGTGCTTGATGATATGTTTCCGTCTCGGCACTCGAAAATGATTTTGATATTTTTAAACCATAAAACTTTATTTCCATCGAGACACTTGAAAATCTGTTTCTGTCATGGTGCTTGATAGTTTTATGTTTTTGACTCTCCGTCGCGCCTGTATATGTTTTGTTTCGGCTTGACCGAGGCTTTTGTTATGGGGTTCAGACCATCGAAAAATGGTTGGCCCGCTACTCTGTCGACATGGTCTTGCTCGTACACTGTCCGGTCAGTGTGCGTGACTTGAACAGTGGACACTTGATATGTATTTTGAAGGATATACATTTGATTTTAGGTTTTGGGGAAAATAATGATTTCAAAAGAGTTACATTTTGATTATGATATATTTCAATATTGTTTATGATATTATATGATATGATATTTTATAGTCACGGTGCTTGTATATGATTTTTATTATTTTATGATTTGATATGATATGTTTCTGTCGTGGCGCTTGTATAGGGGTCTGTCCAAATGCAGTAGACCAACCTTCTACCTTCTGTCGACAAGGGTTTGTTTCGTTCATTGTCCGATCTGTGCACGCGATTTGGACACTGGCACTCATTAGTCTCGTTCAATTGAGTTTATATTGGACGCTTGATATGAATTTACGATGATGATG
Source organism: Zanthoxylum bungeanum (assembly GCA_019454045.1). Lineage (NCBI taxonomy): Eukaryota > Viridiplantae > Streptophyta > Magnoliopsida > Sapindales > Rutaceae > Zanthoxylum > Zanthoxylum bungeanum. Next base: position 11,095 of record SKCR01048494.1, read on the forward strand.
GATTTTGAAATTAATTTTTGTTTACAGTAAAAGAGTTTTTCAAATACGTTTTCAAGATGGTTTTGAAAAAGATTGTCTTACATTTTCCATTTTAATGATATCATAAATTGGCGGATTTCAGGCTATCAACATCTTAAGAGCACTATGATTATGTGTCATTTCTGGCTGTGACGATTGATGTATTTGTTGGTATAAAAGTTTACGTTCGGTGTAGGAACACTTATGTATGTCTATAGTTTAGTCATGGATATTTTGAGTATTGTAATGGTTATGTTCGTTGTCAGCCATACAAAATTGTATGTGCGATTGGATATGTACATATGTAAACCTTGATGATGATATTCTTTACAGATATGATATGAAATGACATGATGTGAAATGAATGGGTTCCATTTCAGATTGTGGATGAAATGGATAGTATTAAGTTTTCGTTTTGATATTGTATTTGATTTTGTGTAAAGAACCTGTGTTATGTTCCTCGTTTCCGATGATGCATGTGATTTATTGTATGGAATTCGTGTTCGGCTTTTTGTTTCTAGGATGGATGAATTTGAAATGATTTGAGCAAGTTACTAAAATGGAGTGTGAGTCGAAATGACAAGTTTGATGTGATACTGGTGTGAAATATTTGAATCGACTTATTTTGCTTTGAAATAGTATGACTTGTATTGATATATGACTTCCAAATATAAGATTGTCATGTACGTGCGTTCAGTTCCGAATGATTAGACATAAGGACGATTAAGTTTTTGAGGACGATATTTTTATAAATGGTGAAAGTGTAACAGCCCGATTTTCATGGTACAATTATAAAATTTATTTGTGTATTGTGTGATACCTTTAAGCATTCAAATGTGTATCATTAATATTTTATTACTTATATAAATGTTTTTAGAAACACAAAGTGAAAATGTTTCAGTTTCGTTGTGCATTTAAATTTTATCGCGATACGGACAGTCTTCTGTATTTCAACCATAACATTTTCATACGATATCCAATTTCAGTGAACTTTATATCGTCGAAAATCATAGACCAAGACCTATAACTTCTTGGCTGATCATTGTCCCAAATACAGAACCGAATCAAGTCAAAATTTCATGTTTATCTCAGATGAACAGTGAAAAATGGTATTGCCCTTAAGTTGTGACACATGGCTCAATCAAAGACACACTTTTAACTACCAAAAAATCAGCCCCATATATAAAAACCCTTCAATATTCATCTCATCTCTCTCTTGAAGGTAAAAAACGTGAGCCAAGATTCAAGAAAACTCTCTAATCTTCTTCATTCGCATGCCAATTTTTGATGAAATGGTGATGAGTTCTCCAGCTTTCTCTTGGTCAAGTAAGCTTCATTTTCTTCTTTATTCTTCTTATTTTAAAAAATAAGTATGCATTTTCACTTGAATTTTCGTACTTAGGAACCCTACGAATTGTGGTTTTGTTGTTGTAGAAGGTTGAGCAAAATTTAACCATCAATACATGTTTATGATATTGTTTAGAGTGGATTATGCTTAAGTTTTGGTTGAAATAATGTCAAGGTGCAAAAGGGACATGAAGGCCGAATTTATTAGCATGTTGGGGGAGTTGTTTTTGTTGTTTTGATGACAAACTGTTGTGGTTCTAGCACTAGAAGATGTTATAACATGATTTCAATTTTTTTTGAGTTGAAAACTCAAAGATTGAAAAATTAAGGCCCTTTGGCCGAATTATGATTGAATATTAGGAGGGGCTATTTTATTTGTTGTTACATGATGAAAATGATAATAATTTAGGTGTTAGATGATGTTTGGCTTAAATTTATGGTTATGTAAAATGAAAACTCCTAGTTGTTTATTTTAATCCCTTAGCTGAATTTAGCTATGGATTTGGAATTTATATTTTTGTTTTAGAAATGATAATGATTTAAGCTTAACAATATCTTGATATGAATAGTGTTGGATATGTGAAGGAACCACCAAGGTTCTCAATGTAATATTTTTTTCCAAAAATAAAGGGATGGTTAGGGGTTGCTTTGTTGTCTTTGATAATGAATTGTTAATGATGCATGTGAATGAAATTATAGCATGCGATGTGTTGAATTGTGATGGAAGTTTCAAAAGTTTATTTTTCCCTTATTAGCTGAATCCATACATGTCAATGAGAGAGGAGTTTTGTTGCTTATAATGATAATTGATAATTAAGTTCAAATAATGACTAATATGTATAGTGTGGAATTATGTTTATGTATTTTATTGATAATTGGTTGTGAACCTTTAGTCTTGAGGTGTATTAGTATTAGTTGAAGTTAGATATAAAGAAAATTTCTAAGTTTCGAGTGTAGTGCTTTGGTCGGAGGTGTAGGTTAACTAAAGGCTTTGATGTTGGTTGTTTAAATATGTAGGTGTGTCAAAATGATGAGCATGAAGATGAGTTATAGTGATTGCCTTAATAGTTACATGTAAACAACTTGAAGAAATAAGTTCGATATGCATGTGTGTGATGTAGTAAAAACCTTTATGGTATGGAAATTATGTAGTGATGGTAAGTATTACGTTTTGAGATGAAAGTGTACTTGTGATAATGTTAAAATATTAGTTAGTAATGGCTTGATTAGAAAGCTTAAAGGTTCTATCATAGATGTCTTGGTCAAATTATTTTGGTTTATATTAAAGTTGGATGTTTAGTTTGTCTAAATATAAATCATATAAGTGCATGATGATAAGCGTAAAAGTGATAAGTTGTAAGGATAATGGACATGTAAGATTGATAATATTAGGTTAGGCCAGATTTGGGCATTCGTAGAAACCTAGCTTTGGGCATTTTTGGCTACGCCAATTGTCCCATCAGTATTAGCATAAACATGTCATGTGTATTCCGAAAGTGAAGCTTAAAATCGATCATATGAAGTTTCAGTTGAATGAGTATGTGTAATGCATTTTACTCTTAACGATTATGACATGTTCGTAATTTAGAGAATTTGGAAGCTTGCATAAGTTATGAACTTTGGATTATGTGTAATTTGAAGTTTTAATGTTCGAGGAAGTATGTGTGTAAGTTTTTTTTGATTCACTTTAGTTACGTCTCATAAACCCATGTTTCCTGAAGTAAAAATAACAGTATAAGTTAAATGTGTTCTAATAAATAACTTTAAATATGTATATATGTTCATAAGTATTGTATTTAAAGTTTCAATCTTGTTTGTTTGTAGTGAGCGTGGTTACTACTGAGTTTTTATAACTCACACCAAACCAGTTTGCTAGTTTTGTTGGTTGTCTACTAGATGTGTCAACCACTTCGGCTTTGAGATCCATGCTCGGAAAGCGGATCACCCAAGTTGCAGTCGCCCTCGCAAGTGTCATGAAAAATATCTTAGAGGTTTAAGATTTATGGTTGTTATGTTTTGTCGTGTTGAGCACGTTGTTTTATGTTTATTAATTAAAAGTTTTGAATTTTTATGATGTTGTGGGCATGAAGCCCTTGACTGATGATTGATGTTGTGGGCATTGAGCCCTTAAGTGTTGATTTTGAGCTTGATGTGTTTTGGTGTGGACCTGAGGTCCTTTTTGTATGTTGGATGTCTTCTTTAGATTTCGTTTTGATCCTGGACTGTGATCTAGGTTGTCCAGTTTTAGGATATATTATGCCTGGTTTTCTGTAAATTTGGAGGCTTATGGAGATGGGTTAATCCTCTCTCATGCCGGTACCATCCTGCCTCTAGAGGAGTGTTACAGTGCAAAATAACGGCTGATATGGGCAATGAACTAGACGCATTTTGGGTCCAAAACAGTTCAGAAATGAGCCGCTATTCGGGGGTTGTTCAGGGTCTGTTCCGGGACTAAAATTTTGTTAAAGAAATTAATAAAATTTCAGTGAAGGAGCTGACTACATTCGGCCAAGCAAAGAGAAGGGCAGAAAAAATTTTCAAAGCCGATCCCGGGTGCTTGAGGTGCTTACGTTGAGCTAGGAAACTGGTTCCTATAAGGAAGGCCTTTACCAGTGTCTTCCAGTCATCTGTTATATTCCTTTTTAGGTAATGGTACCATACAACTTGTGCTCATTTGATCAGCAAGCCAAATATTTTCAAAACTTGGCGTTTAGACAGACCAGTAGCACTTATCATAGACTCGTATTAACAGAGGTGCACTTTAAGGTCTACATTTCCATCGAACTTGGTCATATCAGACATCTTGAACTCGGCAGGTAATTGTTCTTCAAAGGCCATGGCATCGTAGTCTAGCAGATCTTCATGTTTGCTTTTCATTTTCTGTATGACTGGCTCCATTTGCTCTTTTAACTTTTTCAGTTCGGTCTTAGTTTGGGATTTGGCTATTCTGTCAGGTCCTCATCATCATCTAAAGTGTGGATCTCTTTAACTGTTCTATTTATAGGCCATTCACGCCTCATTTCACTGGTTTCAGCCCTTGCTGTCAGAACTGTTGTCATGTTGGCAATAACATTTGCTAAGTTTTTCAGTTGTTCTACCATTTTATTCACGATTGTTTCGAACTAGTCCATACAGGAACTGTTACTGCTGGCCATTTATGCACTTTATAACTGCTTATTAACTAGTCTGCCTTGTTCCCTAACCCAATGCACTGCTATTATGGCTGCAACTAGAGGTGTTAGTATGGTGCATGAAATGAAAAATATGCTTCCCACATCTGTATATATCCTCATGACCTTATCTCTCCCACACACGTGTTAAGTCTCATATTTGCCCTAGGTTTGGATTAACTTATGTAGAAATAAGGGGTACATAAACTCATTCTCTCATATGATAAAGGATAATCCTTGGCTATTTTTGTTCCATTCCATCATTAAAAGACAAAGGCCGCCGATTTACAAAAAATGACTAAGCCTAATATAGGCATTGTGCCATTATTTAAAAATGATAAAATATGACCTTAATAATCATGGCTATTTTGGATGGGCTTATAAACGTTTAAGGATACTCAAATGAGCCAAAACAAGAAGTACATTTCTAGATGAAAGCCAGTACAGCTATTTGATGTGTGTTTTGGCATACTTGCATCGAACTAAACATTCTAGGCTAACCAAGGTTTTCATATATGATGGCCTATTGACATTTCAAAGTCCTTCACCTTAATCATGAAATACAAACTTGTCCCAGTTGAAAAGGCCCAACAAGTTTACATCCCACAATAAAAAATCAACTGACTTCAAATGGTTAAGACCCAATCACAAGGATTAATGAGACATTTCCTAGAGAAAACATCTATAGGCTCATATGTGGACTTATCAAGGGTTTTAGGCTTAGGCTCTTATCAGTGAAGGTTTGTTCATAACTGGGTCTCCCCACCCAAGTGTTCAATTGACTAATGAATGCACCTTTTTTTTATACCCAAGGGTACGTGTCAACAAGTGATGGTTATCATCACATACCAATTTATTGCCTTGAGTGAAAGCGATTTCTCGATATGCAACACCATCATGGTTTAAAATGGTATATAAAATATGAAGACATGGTTAACCCCGATCTTGCCATATATAATACAAGGTATTGTTTGGGGCCGATTCTCTATCCCCAGTGGAGTCGCCATCTGTAGGAGCAAAGTGGGGTTTACTGTTATGTCTATGATGTCAGCGATCATGACACAGTTGAGCTCACAGCCCGTAGAGAGTACAGATAGCCCCATGGGGGACTAATCAGAGAATAAAAGAGTCGTCGCCCAATATGAAACACTGGTAATGATTTAATGCTGCACTATAACCCTTACAAGGTCCGACCTTAAACCATTTTGGGTTTGAAATGATCTCTTACTTATGCCAATATAATATTTAAGTTTTAAGAGATGTATCGCCATATCTTATAATACAGTAATCATGTAATAATAGTTTATATAACACATAGTTGCGCACACATTAGGGGGCTTGGCCATTACATCATTGGCAAAATGATAATAAAACATATCAAAGTATCTCATCGGCCTGGCCTTGGGGAGGTCTGGCCAGACATGGTTATAACAGGCTGGATATATATTGTGACATTAACATTCGACCGAACTTATTTGAAGTCTGACCGGATATTCTGCATATATCAGAAATGCGGGATCATACATCAGTAATAACAGATATAATAGTAACATGATAAATAATTCATAAAATGTTAAATGATAGGTAAATAACAAAAAAGTAAATAAGCAACAGAAAACGTAATGAACAAATGATTGCAAATAATAAACGTAACATAACACATAAATGGTATTATCACAGGCATAAAAGCGAGACAAATAAAATAGTCATCCTCTCATTGGTATGTGGAGTTGTATCCCGAGTGCATACCATACTACCTTCCATTCGGAATCGACTATGGAATTTAAGTTCGGGCTTCAATCCTATATACCAGAGGGAATCATATGACCGAATATGCTTTGTATTAGGAATCTCTAGCCTGACAAGGTATATGTTTGGCCAGAGATCCCCCATGGATCAGATTGTACACAACCACGCAACATACATACCAATAATAGACTTAACCTTGATAACCTAACTAACATGCGTAAAATGATAATGAAAAGAAAGGGAATGACAATAACATGCATACTAATACTGGAATAAACATTAATAAAGTAACTGGACTGAAACACGTAACATGATTACATACGATCAGATAACAGTGACATACGTACAACAATAATGGTATAAACTAAAGTAAAAAAAGTTACATAAAACAGCAAGTGTGTCATGATATATCTATCGATGGCCGAAAAATTTATATGTCCTGCCGGACGTATATCACTGACCGGCGTAAACACACACGTATAACGCAAGCGCACGTATCGTTCAAGTAGTATAAAAATATCGATCCCACGAGGACTTAATTCCTACTGTTGTTATTATTTGTTGAATCTATTTATTTACAAATATCTAATTAAATGGAGATGAGAGAGATTGTTTGATTGATTGGTTGATTGTGGTGTTGCTAAATAAATAATAAATAAAAAGACAAAAGAAAATACTAAAGAAAATACAAAAGACACAAAAATCTAGGGTTGTGAATCATTCTAATATCATTTAAAAGATGAAGTAGTTAAACCATAGTTAGGTAAATTATTGAATTATTAATCTGGAACACTAAATTATGTAAAAGCCTCTTCCGAATGATCATTTACAAATACCTAGTATAATCCATTGAACCATATGTCTATGTCAATTAAATTACCTAGATTCATTAAGATTGAGTTCCAATTATGACTACCCCCGCCCAACAGGTATATTCCTATCCTGTAAGGAAATCTATTAAAGGTTTATCTATCCTTAAGGAAGATCGTGGGTTGTTGAGTATAAGGTCTTTAAACTTAAAATCCCTATGTCTAGTTCATTTTAAGTTTTATCTAATCATTTTTATTAGTGATCGGTTAATAAAAAGCATTAAGATTATGACTCAACAAATAACTCTTTTAATTACCCCAACTATTATCTAACCCTTTATTAATACGGTGATATTAGAAATCATCACACCCTAGAATACTAACTTAGTTACAACACATAGTTAGGACTAGTAAAACAAAGATAAAAATTACTAAAATGTAAATGCAGAAAAATAAATAAAATGCTAAGGAAAAAGGAATTAACTTCTACTAAAAACTAATTAGAAATCTCCCATAAAATATAATATATACTTGTGATAATTTTATCAACCAGCCATAAAGGCGGTAATATTTGTTATTAAACCAGCCATAAAGGCGGAACAGAAATATACCAGCCATAAAGGCGGAACAAAAAAAACCAGCCATAAAGGCGGAATAATTATTTAATAACCAACCGACCAATCTGGCGGTATCCTTATTAAGTCCGGTTATAAATAGTTTATATATTATATTTTAGGGAGATTAATCTAAATAGCAATAGTAAAAGAATTACCTTTTTACCTTAGCGGTGAAAAAGTACCTACACATAGTAAATAGTAAAAATTGTAAGAAGTAAGAAAGTAAAATTACTATTACTATTAAAAAGTAATTAAAAATATTTACAAAACTTAATCTAAAATATTCTAGAGAGAGAAGCTCTCAATTTAGAACTAAGAAAAGAGAGAGAAGGTGTAATGAAAACTGAAAATTCGATCTCTATTTATAGGCTCGAGTAAGGGTCCAGCGTCGCGACGCCCAATTGCACTAGCGTTGCGACGCTGGGTACAGTTCGACACGTGTCACGCACTGGTTGGTCGGCTCAGAATCTTATCCGATGATGTGGCACTGTTCATGACGTCATTGCTTGCGTCACGATGACGTGTCAACTGTTCATGACGTCATTGCTTGCGTCATGCTAATGATGTGGAAGGCGACGTGGCGACACGTGGGGCGGCGGCCGTCAGACGAATAAGATTTCGCCACATGTCGCACTGTGATTGGCTGATGCTGACGTGGCATGTTGACTCGGTTGACTTGCTGACGTGGCTGCTGATGTGGAAGATGATGTGGCGACACGTAGGATGACACGTGGGGCGGTGGCCGTCCGAGCAATAAGATTTCGACACGTGTCATGGCGCATTTTAGCATCTCCGTTCTGATGGTGACACGTGTCACGGCGCATGTTAGCAAAGTCAAACTTTTCTCTGATTCTGATTTGTGGACCCAGCGCATTTTAGCAGATTCGGCGCACGCTGGGCGTCGCGACGCGCAAGGCTTCAGCGTCGCGACGCTGAAATGAACGATTTTGCCCTTTTTGTCCAATTTTGTCCATTTTGCCCCCAAATTGTCTCCAATGCTTTCAAAACTTTATTTATCTGCAAAATAACACAAAATACATCAAAACGTTCACAAAACTCAAGAAATTATACAAAATATTAGTTTAAATGAGTGGGAAATAGTGATAGAAATACCACTCATCAATCACATCCAAAAGGAGATAGTGGATCAACGCACAATCTCAACAACACATGAAAAAGGGTGCCCCCAAGTCATACCTCTAACTGTGTTTTGGCTCCGTAGGTGCCTTTGAAAATCGGGTTTGCTACTGGATTGCTTGCTGGAAAGTGAGGATTCCAAAGACTTTTACCTTTATCTCTCTAGAAAATTTCAGAGCTTTAGGACCAAATCGGGGTTTACTGCTTTACCTATGATGTCGGTGACCACTACACTATTAGGCTCGCCATATGGGGAGACTAACTAGATAATAAGGGAGTCAGTACCCGGTATGAGACACGGGGAATGATTTAAGGCCACACTACACCCCTCGAAATGTCTGACCTTAAACCCATTTGGATTCGGAATGGTCTCTTACGAATGCCAGTATAATATTTACGCTCAAATGAGGTATCCCAATGTCTTATAATGCAATCACATGTAATAATAATTATAAAAAAACATACAATTCGCAATCTTGAATAGTAAAGAAACATTAAATAATGAATAAATATTTAGAAACTAATACAGTAGCAACAAGATAATAAGTAAACAATCAGAGCATACATCACATCGGCTTGGCCTTGTGGAAGCTGTTGGAGTTTCTAAGCCTCCCAAGATCATTTTCATGCTCAACCTTGCTCTGATACCATTGTTGGAGTTTCTAAGCCTCCTGGTATAAATGATAGGAGGTCCTTATGATTTGTTCCTGGATTGAGAATGATATGAGACAGTATCAATCCACGAAGGATAAATCATTAAATATCCATAGTCAAAGTATTATCGAGATTGGACATCAATAAATGCGTAAAAGACTATTATTACACTTGTGCGCGTTTGTGAGGGCACAATGGCATAGTTATCATATATTTGGGTATAGGATACTCATGCAAGTGTAATAGGAGGTTGTGTTTTACCGATGGTACGGGAAACAGCTTCGCTCTGGATAGACCCCTTCGGAATTCCATTGGTAGTATAACTATGTGTCTATGAAAGTACGAATTCAGGGTAGGTGTATTTGGTCTTAACCTGAGACTTGCACCGCTAATACTTGCGACAATCAATATACTTTGGTTTTGGTCTTCCAGGGCTTTAACCGGTTTCTGTGTACGCCTCTTCTGGGTATATCGAGAATCATAGTGTGTTGGGTGTGATGTCAAGATGGAAGTATCACTCCAGTCATAGTGGAGATGATGGTCACGTAGGATACGGTACTGGTTCTCTTAAATGCTGCAGCTATCGGGATATTATGACAAGGTCATGTATATCCGATTATAGAGACTAGTTACCAGACATCCGACATGTGCTTCGTACGGGGCAGACACAATTCCAGCCCCAGGCCTAGCACGTGATCATCCGATACTGGATCGACATACGCAATACTACGTATACTACGCCTGATATAGATCCTTATATTATGTAAGGATATTTCTGGAGAATTGGGTAGGCATGGCGCTTTGCTAGAAGCCAACCTTGTCTTTTAAATCAATACAAACGTCGTACTTGGTACGTACGTGTTCGGATAGTCCGACGACCGAATTTACTGCCAACATATCCGGGGATCTCATGGGTCGCTTCCCGAAGATTCACCGATGACATATGACTTGCACTTTTATTAATCTGGGATTAATAAATGATGAGAGAGAAAATTAATCTGGGATTAATTACGGAGATATTTTATCTGGGATAAAATCATTTAAAGAGAGATAACGATTAATTTGGAATTAATCGATAAATTAATATATTAGATATATTAAACGAAATTAGATTTCGACGCGGAATTAAAATTAGATTTTAATTCGGGCGAACGAGTTAATTTAGAATTAATTCGTTAGCGACGTGAATAGTGATTTCGCTAGGCATAATCATTTAATTACGTCGCAACGGAAAATTCGTTAATTTGGAATTAGCGAACCCGAGCCCGGGATTGTTTGTGAGCGCATTCATATTTCGAATTCGAGTGCGGCACGCAAGTCAAATCAAGCGTCAAATCGCTAGTCGCATCAAACGTCAAATCATTGGTCACTTTGAGTGATGTGACAACTTGTCACTTGATTGATTGATTGATGTAAATAGTGATGTGAGTGGTTGGAAATCTTTTTGAAAGCTTGATTGACATTTAATATATTTAAATGTTTGGTATTTGTCTTGATTTTTGGAAATCAATTAATTGATTTTGCAAAATTAAAAACATGTGTATTAGATACACACTTTTACCACCAACACTTTTTAGTCTTCTCTCTCTTTTCTTCTCTTCATCTACACGCCCATTTGGGCTGTTTTTGTTCTGGTTTTTCTGGGAAATGCCGAGACCAATGGGAAGCAAGTGTGATGGTTTTGTGGCAAAAACATCGAGAGCTAGCACTGCGAAGGTGATAGGGAAGTCCACCCATGAGCATAGAATCCTTTGACGAAGCTTGGAGCTTGGACTCTTGAAGACACAAAGTCAAATTTGAGGAGCAAACAGCAGGCCACTGCCGAGCTTCACAGTGAGTAGAAATCGAATTTGGTTGCCTCTTGCGTCGCTCAACCATTCGATGTGAGTATTCCGCAACTCCCTCGTTGTATTCGCACTTGTTTCATTTCTTGAAAATGATCATTGGGACTTAATAGAAACCCAACAATGGTATCAGAGCCATTTGAGCATGAAACATGATTAGGGTAAAATTTGGGTAAAAATGATTTGAGCATATTTGGATGAAATTGGATGTTTGAGTATGCTAAATTGTTGATAACATGGTGTTATGCATTGTCAATTTGATGAATTTTGATTTGGAAAAATTTTCCCCAATTGGATTAGCTTGGCTGAATCCTCCTTATGCCCTAATGTCTTGGTTTTTTGATCTTTTGATCATTGGATGTGTTGGAAATCAATTGGAATGATGATTTAATGTTTAATTGGATTCATTTGGATTGGATTTAAAATTGGACATAAGAATCCTCATTTAGCCGAGACATATATAGCATGAAAAATGGGTTTGATTTTTGATAAATTGTGTTGGACATGATTTAATCTTGGTTAGCATGATTAATTAGCTAAATTGATGTTTTAGAAATGTTAATTGGATAATTAATTATGTAATGCACTTTGTTTAATTAAATTGGGAATTTGGAATTTGGTAATTTAATTATGTTGGGCTTAATTTTGGAAATTGGGCTTTTAAAGTTGTTATTGGGCTTATTGGGCTTGGTTGTACCAAGTTGGGTTTAGGCTAAATTGGTTGGATCCATTTGGGCCCAAAACTGCTTCCATAAAGCCCAAATGCGACTAATGGACCTTTAAAATTTAATTGGGCCTAAATTGATTTCTAGGCTTATGGGTAATTCCTTGATTGGGCTCTGGTTGCCGAAGCCCACGCCTTAAAGAAATTAATTAAAAGCCCATTAGACTTTAATTAAATTAACGTTGGACGTTAATCGGGCTTTGAGACCCGTAACGATTAAATTTGGAATTTAAGTCGTAAAAGTTCGTTAATAAAGTGTAGTATTTAATTTAGAATTAAATAGCGTATTAGTATTAAATACAAATTGAATTGGATTTAATTTTGTAGTTTAATTTAATTCGAGAATTAGTACTTTAAGTACTTATTCGCAAAACGAGTTTGACTCGCGCAAAATCAAATCGTTGTTTGAACATTAGATGGTCACTAATTATCAGATTAATTAATTTGATTAGATTGATTGATAACATTCTTGTGTGAATACATGGTTGCGATGCATGAATAATGTGTATATCGGATGGATATTAGATGGTGGGACAATTTTAGAAATTGTCCTAATAAATTTGATTTATTAATTGGACCTGCGTGTCCAGCCTTATTACCTCATTATTCTTTGTATTCTCTTCTCACCTATTCCCCTCAATGTAAATGAGGTTTCTTTAGAAGTGTAGTGTAACGGGTAGAAGTGATACATGTGCTAGCGGGAGAGAGAAAGGGAGAGATTTGATCTAGGATCAATGTGTAAAGTATCCATCCGCATATCATTATTATTTTATTCATATGTGCTTTATATGTGTTTAGAATGCATGCTTAAGGGTGTATGATGATGAGACCTTAACAAAGATAATAAATTGGTTGCCAATTTGCACGCGAAAAACCCTCGTAAAATATTAAGCGTTTTTCCTTCCATTGAGTGATTCTTACTCAAAATCCAAGACAGGCATTGGCTTGTTGGCCAAAGTCAAGGCCTTTGTCCGTCGAGGATGTGTTTGAATCACGAGAGCTTTGTTCCATATCTGTGTCTTGTCCAAGTTGTGGTTTGTTGGCAAAGTCAAGACCACTTCTTGTCCATCGACATTGATTACGAAGCTTTCCATGGTCAATGGGTCGCGCTTAACTGGGATCACTAAGTTTGTTGTGCCAAAGCCAAGGCTTAGTTGATTCGGAGGAAAAAGGTTAGGCAATATATTGGATATATTGGCATATATAAGATATATGTTTCGGACTTGGATGTCCCCCTACTGGATCTAGGAATTGGATTGGATCCAATTGATCTTAGAGATCTACCTAGTTAATTATCATACAATTTGTTGGCCAAAGTCAAGATTGTGTGATATTTAACGGGATCCTAGCCCGCTAGGAAACACGGTTTCCCGAGTACTCGACAGAGGGTTAGAGGCTCGCCGAAAAATAGTGGGAGACAAGAATTGAATTTGCAATATTCGTTTAATTACTTGCCATAAACGCTCAAACAAATATCATTCGTCATATATATTAAATGTTAGTTGGACTATATTTAAATTATTATTTTAATAAACAGTTGGACTGTATTCAAATAATTCATTTATAGTTGGTTATATAATTGGATTATAGTAATCAATATATTTGATTTAATTAATTATAGTTGATTAAAATAGTTGGACTATAATAATCATTATAATAAATAGTACCTAAATCGTTGATTAAATAGTTGGACTATTAGAATCAAGATAAAATTGAAAGATTGACATTTAAAACATGATCCTAGGGAAAATGTATTTAAATGGTTTAATTTTCAAAATTGGGAATAAAATTTCAGGATGGTCCTGGAAACTAATAAGTTACTTTATTTGATAAAATAACATATTAGGCCTAAGTCCGGAGTTAAGCAAATAATAGAGCATAATATTTGGAAGATTTATGTGATGATAACTTTAGTGCTTAATCCATTAAGCTTGTCGCAGTAGACTCCTTAATTTCTGAATCAGAACTAAGGATTAGATCCTTAAAGTATGATAATGAAATTGAAGGATCTTCATAAATCTTATTAGATCTTAGAAGTACTAAATTGCAATAGTAAACTCTTGGAGAGTTAATGACTATTCTCAAGGAGACAAAGTCAAAATTTGCAATATGGCAAGTAGCGCAAGACGCACCTTACTTCGATATTCTAGAAACCCGAGGCTTGACCAAAGGCTTCTGGAATATGGAAAAGGGCAAAGGCAAAATCATTATAATCTTCTAGGAAGATAAATGACATATCCCAAAATGTCTGCTTAAATTGTAGCAAACGGGATCGCGGAAGCGTGACTGCCGTTTGGACAAAGCAGACATGAAGGAATTGAAGACGAGGCAAGACTCTGACTTCAAATATGTTTGTCATAATTATGTTCACTACTAGTATTAAATTGGATTTTAAATACTTAGTGTGGTACATAAATATATACTGGTGTTTAGAATCTGCTTTGAGCAGGATACTGAATTCCATAGAGATTTATCTGCGAATTGGAAACGGGACGAAAATCGCTGTTTCAACCGTAGATACCTATTTTAGGAACTACCCTCGGGTTTGTACCTAAATTTGGAAACTGTTATAATGTAACTAGTTTGACTAGAAACATTATCTCTATATCAGTGTTAATCCGCTGCGGGTGAACCTTTAGATTCTAGAACACTAAAGTGTTTTATTTTATAAAGAAGATATTGAGATAAACACATTAGATATGAATAACAGAATTTATATTTTGAATATAAATAAATCTCAAATGTATTACATGACAAACAAATAGCTCAAACTGATTTGATCAGAAGAAACTAATTGTGGCATTGTTTTCTGGGACACAATTAAACAAGACCCGTATATCCATACTTTGAAGAGTGGTTACTAGGACTGATTTGATTCCATTCAAATAAAGTCAACGAATCTAGTTTATTGGGCAATGTGCCTAAAACACTATTTACTTGGTGAAAGTGTAAATGCCACCGATCTGTTAGCCCTAGTTCATAGTGAAGCAAGTGGGCCCATGTCTAGCTAAGCTAGAGGTGGATATGAATATTTCGTGACCTTTATGGATGTGGCATCGCGTTATGGTTATGTGTTTCTTTTGAAGAACACAAATCGGAAACTTTTACATTTTCGACATGAAATAGACAAACAGATCGGCTAAAGTATTAAACCGTCACGGTAAGTTCGTAATGGAAAATACTTAAGCAATAAGTTTCTAATATACTTGAAAGAGTATAGTATTCTTTCAATGAGGACTCCTCCCAGAACAAGTCAATTTGACGGTGTGTCCGTAAGAGTAACCGAACTTTTTGGACATGATAAGTTAATCATGAGTCGCTCTGAGCTACCATTTCCTTCAACGGATACGCATTAACAGTGCTAAACTTATTAAGAATAAGGTTCCATTAAAATTTTTTAGACAGACTTCATATTAGATATGAACAGGAAAGAAACCGGGTTTCTCATTCCTGAATATTTGGGTATGCTAGGCATATGTTTGGATGATACCAAACTAAAACCCAAATTGGATAAGTGCCAATTGTAGGTTATCCTAGGGATACCAAAGTATAATACATATACAACTCACTAGAGAACAATGTAATTGTTGCTCACCATGCGGTTTTGCTAAAAGGAATACCTATATGCAGTGGTAAGTGAGAGGATAGTAAAACTCGATGAAAATCGGAGTGATACTGTTCCAGGCACCAATCCTTAATGGAACACAAATAGTTCATCAAGGATGAAACTATACCAATAAATCTTCGAATACACAAGAACCGCGTGAGTCGGAGAGAGTCAGAAAACAACCTGGGGTATGGGTTTCTGATCTCACCTCGTAAAGATGTCGATCTTTTGAGGTATACCAACTGACTACGTATGAGGAAGTGATACAAGGTATCGACTCCCTTTCATGGCAAAGTCTCATGAGTCTGAAATGGATCCCATGTAAATCAACTAAGTTTGGACACTAATTGATGTACCGCAAGGCATTGTGCCGACTGGTACTATATAAGTCTTCAAGGAAGACATACATGGATGGCAACATACCAACGTATAAAGCTAGACTTTTAGCGGAAAGGTATCGTTATCAACATTGTGTTGATTACGATTCAACCTTTTACATGTTGTCACGATAAATCCATTTGGATAATGCTTGTTGATGCTGCGTGTTTCATTCATGAAATATGTCAGCTGAATGGAAAAATCGCTTTCTGAAAAGGAAACCATTTGGAGGATGTTTACAACATCCTGTCGATTTTGTCGTACCAAAACTAGCAAACAAGGTTTGCAGGTTATTCGATCCATGTTGGATTGAAGCAAACATTAGGTTCTTGGAATTATCGTTTTGATATAATCATAATGGTGTATGATTTAATTCAAAACGAAATGATTCTTGTGTATATAAGGAGGTTAGTGGGAGCGCACTGACAGTGGTTGTCCTATAAAATAATGATAATATGTCATTTATTGGAAATGATATTCCCATAAAAAAATCGGCGAAAGCTTGGCTTTCGAGGAAACTCTCCGAGAAATCGTACATTGAAAAATGTACGCGACCTGGTGTCTCATACGCTTTGAGCATATGGATTCACAAACAGGCCAATCCCAGTGATGGTCACTGGATTGATATTAAGAACATCCGTTAGTTTCTTAGAGAACTAAGGATGCTGTCTTAATCTATGGAGATGGAGAACTTGAAGTGACTGGGATCACTGTAGCAAGTTTCCTAACTGATGAAAACGACTATAAGTCACAAACGGTACTATACAGTTTGAATAACGGAGTAGTGAGCTGGAAATCTTCCAAACAAGATACTGTTACAGAATAAACAACAAATATGGGTTATTGCTGCAGCTGAGGCAGCAATAGAAGCCATTTGGATCGATAATAAATCTAATTAGATTAGATATAGTTCTATTAGAAGCTGAGCTAGGCTTCAGCGCAGGCGTATTTGGTCTTAACCTGAGACTTGCACCGCTAATACTTGAGACAATCAATATACTTTGGTTTTGATCGTCCAGGGCTTTAAACGGTTTCTGTGTACGCCTCTTCTGGGTATATCGAGAATCGTAGTGTGTTGGGTATGATGTCAAGACAGAAGTATCACTCCAGTCATAGTGGAGATGATGGTCACATAGGATACGGGACTGGTTCTCTTAAATGCTGCAGCTATCGGGATATTATGACAAGGTCATGTATATCCGATTATAGAGACTAGTTACCAGACATCCGACATGTGCTTCGTACGGGGCAGACACAATTCCAGCTCCAGACCTAGCACGTGATCATCCGATACTGGATCGACATACGCAATACTACGTATACTACGCCTGATATAGATCCTTATATTCCTGTAAGGATATTTCTGGAGAATTGGGTAGGCATGGCGCTTTGCTAGAAGCCAACCTTGTCTTGTAAATCGGTACAAACGTCGTACTTGGTACGTACGTGTTCGGATAGTCCGACGACCGAATTTACTGCCAACATATCCGGGGATCTCATGGCTCGCTTCCCGAAGATTCACCGATGACGTATGACTCGCACTTTTATTTAAGTTGGGATTAATTAATGACGAGAGAGAAAATTAATCTGGGATTAATTACGGAGATATTTTATCTGGGATAAAATATCATTTAAAGAGAGATAACGATTAATTTGGAATTAATCGATAAATTAATATATTAGATATATTAAACGAAATTGGATTTCGATGTGGAATTAAAATTAGATTTTAATTCGGGAGAACGAGTTAATTTAGAATTAATTCGTTAGCGACGTGAATAGTGAGTTCGCTAAGCATAATCATTTAATTACGTCGCAACGGAAAATTCGTTAATTTGGAATTAGCGAACCCGAGCCCGGGATTGTTTGTGAGCGCATTCACATTTCGAATTCAAGTGCGGCACGCAAGTCAAATCAAGCGTCAAATCGCTAGTCGCATCAAGCGTCAAATCATTGGTCACTTTGAGTGATGTGACAACTTGTCACTTGATTGATTGATTGATGTAAATAGTGATGTGAGTGGTTGGAAAGCTTTTTGAAAGCTTGATTGACATTTAATATATTTAAATGTTTGGTATTTGTTTTGATTTTTGGAAATCAATTAATTGATTTGGCAAAATTAAAAACATGTGTATTAGATACACACTTTTACCACCAACACTTTTTAGTCTTCTCTCTCTTTTCTTCTCTTCATCTACACGCCCATTTGGGCTATTTTTGTTCTGGTCTTTCTGGGAAATGCCAAGAGCAATGGGAAGCAAGTGTGATGGTTTTTGTGGCAAAAACATCGAGAGCTAGTACTCCGAGAGACATGCGAAGGTGATAGGGAAGTCCACCCATGAACATGGAATCCTTTGACGAAGCTTGGAGCTTGGACTCTTGAAGACACAAAGCCGAATTTGAGGAGCAAACAACAGCCCACTGCCGAGCTTCACAGTGTGCAGAAACCGAATTTTATTACCTCTCGCGTCGCTCAACCGTTCGATGTGAGTATTCCGCAACTCCCTCGTTGTATTCGCACTTGTTTCATTGCTTTAAAATGATCCTTGGGACTTAATAGAAACCCAACAGAAGTCTGGCATCACATTTTTATATGTCGTTGTCCGGCTGGCATAACCCATTATTGGCTGGATGTGTTTCACAAACTAGAAAGATACAAAAGATAAATCATGTTTAACTGACAGTAAATAACATAAATGAAAAAAATCGTGAAACAAAATAATAACATGCAGTTCGAACACATAGGAACCCATATCTTTCAGGCCTGGCTTCAGATTTAGTGTAAGTCTGGCCGGATATGCATTCAGACATTGAGTAATTATATGAAATAATAATAAACATGGTATTAATAAGATAACTAACATACTAGATGAAATGATAATACACGATAAGAAAAAGACAGTAATATGCTGAAAATAAACATTAATATTGTAATTGAACTAAAAAAGCATTAAAGGCAGTCTGATATGTTTATCATGTGGCCAAAAGTGTGTGCATGTCTGGTTGGATGTGATGTATACACGGCCGGAGATACTGTGTTAGAATAGAAACTCCAAAACGCAGAAAGGATAAAGAAATGTGTCTTCAGGTAGTACATTTATATGTCGACTAGCTTAGAAGACGTCTTCGAAGTCGGATTGTCGTTGGGTCCTCACTATTCTCTCTATCTCTAAGAACCCAATATTGCAGAATTTTAGCTGAGTTTTCTATGTAGGTTTTGAATTGTCTATGTGAAGGCGAAACCCCTATTTTTATAGCAAATAAATAGGGTCTATGAATGGAATGAGAATACATGATCATTTCCATCTCTTCTATTTTCTGTCAGTTACAACTCGACACATATATGGACAGAGTTACATCTTGAGATATATGTTCGTCCGGACAAATCAAGTAATTATGATGCTGTGACTCCAGTAACTGAAGATCTGCACACTCGATGACAGCTCGATACATGTTCGATGGACATGTATTTTGAATTATATATCTGACCAACTATTAAATTTCGGTCAGACATAACCAGATCCCGAAACTTTTGTAATTGTGAATTTCCTTTGTTCATTGATAATGTATCATGTCCGGTCGAATTTAGGATTTTGAAGGTATATCAGGCCAGATATTCTGGTATGAGAGATGGTAGGCTAGACATAGGTGATGTCCGACTGGCTTTTAGATCTATTCCTTGGAGTTCATTTCCCTTACAATATTAATTTTTTTAATTTTCCAAGCGTTCAGAGAGTGTCCCAAATGAAACTCATCATCGGATTATTCCTAAAAATGCAATGTCTACAGTCGCCCCCACATTGGTAGGTTTGTGCAATGTGTGATAATGATAAGTCTATCAAAGTCATGTATGTATTTTTTCTTATCTAGTTTGCCAGGTGTCGCTTGATTTATCGGACTCTATAGAAGTTGGTTGATGGGTGATGGCATCTTGGTCCATCTGCAATGTTTTATTTTGAGTAACTTTTTGATCTGCTCGAGAATTCTTTTTCCAAGTGATGGCGTTTTGGTCCATCCGATATTCTGAAGTCACTTTGATGGCCTCTTGTTCCATCTATTTCTATCTTTGGTGGTGTTTTAATCCGTGTGATGGCCTTTTGCTCCATCTGCTTTTATCATTTGGTAGCTTTTTGATCCGTGTGATGGCCTTTTGCTCCACATGTTTTTATCATTCGGTGGCTTTTTGATCTGTCTGATGATCTTTTGATTCATCTGCTTCTTGCTTCTGGCATTTTGATATGTTTGATGGGCTTTTGATCCATCTGCTCATTACTTTTGGCATTTTGATCCGTCTGATAGGCTTTTGATCCATCTGCTCTTTGCTTTTGGCATTTTGATCCGTCTGATGGGATTTTGATCCATCTGCTCCTTGCTTTTAGCATTTTGATCCGTCTGATGCGCGCTTGATCCATCTGCTCTTTGCTTTTGGCATTTTGATCCATCTGATGGGATTTTGATCCATCTGCTCCTTGCTTTTAGCATTTTGATCCGTCCGATGCGCGTTTGATCCATCTGATCCTTGCTTTTGGCATTTTGATCCATGTGATGGGATTTTGATCCATCTGCTCCTTGCTTTTGGTATTTTGATATGTTTTATGGGCTTTTCTTCCCTCTGCATGTGTCTTTGCTAGCGTTTTGATCCATGTGATAGCCTTTTGTTCATCTGCTTCTTACTTTTGGAATTTTGATATGTGTGATGGGCTTTTCTTCCATTTGCGTCTGTCTTTGGTGGCGTTTTGATCCATGTGATGGCCTTTTGTTCCATCTGCTTCTCTTTTAGGCGGGCTTTGCTCCCAGTATATATTTTACGAGCCTCACCTCCATGTCTCGAGTTTCTGCTTGTCTAGTGCTATGTGTCTTTGAGGCTTCAACTTTTGACCGCAACTGAGCATTTTGTATCTGGCTCTATTTTCTGCAAAGATATCTTATATATGTGTAGGCTTTACATGTATGCATGAGTGCAAATGATCTTCATCTGCATGCCCGTTCTTCAGCTTAAAATAATGTGGGAGTCATGATGCTTTTTTGCTAAGATTTCAACATATTTTCACTCTTTTGCCCAAATTATCCTTCGGGGTTTTCAAATCATTGATTCAGCTTTCCAAATTTCCCTTTTATCATGCAACAATTCTTCGTATGTTCTCAAAAGTTTATTTCTTTTTGAAATTCCTTCTCTCTTCAGATTATGAGCATCGTCTAAATTCCAAATTTAACTCCAACAAAGACTTCACCTTTTGAAAGTTTCTCCATGTGTGTGTGATTCTTTTGTAAAGGATTACTTGCAACCCGGATCGATTTATGCTGGCACTAAGTGTAGAACAGTGCTGTAACTTTTGTTCATTTTCATATTTTTCTTAGTCAAGGTAATTTAACACCTAGTTTAACTGTCAGTAAAAATTTATTTTATGTAGGGCTTATCTTTTATCCTTACTTTCTTTAAGTCGTCAAACTGCCTTTTGATGAAATGGCTACATATTTGTGATACAAGCTCCTGAATACTCAACAATTTCACCAACTCAGGTTTTGTGCATACTCATTATTTGAGTTATCGTTTGACGCAAGAGTAGTCGTAGGGCTCAGATATTATTGATTACTTAGCAGTCCAAACAGTGGAGCAAATTTTTATGAGATTCACCATATTTCTCTCTTTTTTCTTTTCTTTTGCATATTTTTTTCCTTTTTCTTCTTTTTTCTTCTTTTTTTTTCTCTATTTTGCTTATGTTGTCTCCTTAACCTAGTGTCACTTTATCCATAAATTTAAAAAATAGTCAAATAAGTGTCAATTGTCTTGACCATCCCTACAAGTTGTGCCAGCATATCTCTTTCAAAGTACTTTAGAATTCCAAGTTCAAGTTTTAGTGCGCAATTTTTATGGATAACACTCTGCTAGTGATTCCAAAGTCAAGATTTCTTTCAAATTTGGACATGATCATTTTTATCAAGAGACGGAAAAATATTTGGAAAATAAACTTTATATCATAATTGAACATAGAAAAGAGAGAGTCATTACATGACAAGAAAATGATGCAAATGTGAAAATCATGCCTAGGTGCGATACCCTTCAGGATCATGTATTTTTTCGGCGTCAATCATATTTTGGATCTCGTGCACATCTATTTGTTTCATGCCCCTAGAACTGGTGGAAATGGCAGTATAGGTTTGGGTCAATCTTGGCTGGCATCGGATTTGGCACATGTTTCGGCTCTAGTGGTCTCAATAGGCTTTGTTTCTCAAGCTTGTCCAAGATCTTGGGCATTCGCCTTCCCAAGTTGGAGAAGTGTCACTTTTGGACGGTATTCACTTTCGTTAT
The DNA here is from genome assembly GCA_019454045.1 of Zanthoxylum bungeanum. NCBI lineage: Eukaryota > Viridiplantae > Streptophyta > Magnoliopsida > Sapindales > Rutaceae > Zanthoxylum > Zanthoxylum bungeanum. The sequence continues at coordinate 33,459 of SKCR01048494.1, forward strand.
TTCGTAGCCCCCTCCATTACTCATTTTATAGTGTCTTTGGCCATAAAGCTTCTTATTCTCCGCTTATCTTTCTTCTAAGTCCATGATAGTCTCTTTTAACTGCCAGAAGTCAGAGATTATGGAGGCCATCCTCCTCAAATAATTTCAAGATCTGGTGCTTAGACAAGCCAATGGTGCTCATCATAGACATATAGTGACGAATGTGTGATTTAAGGTCTCCATTCCTATCAAATTTGGTCATATCGGGCATTTTAAACTCAGTGGGGAGTTTCTCTTCGAAGGCCATAGTACCATAATTAGGGATGGTAAAATCTGAATCCGGATCTGGGTCCGATCGGACCCAGACCCGGATCTGAATGCATTTTCATTGACCCGGGTCCGATCCGGACCCAGGTAAATATACTGTAACATCCCGCCTAGGCCAGGATGTTACTGGCAGGAGACAGGAAAACCCATCTCCATAAGCCTCTGATTCTAACGAAATTTTGGCATGATGTATGCAGAACATCATGCAACCTAGCTTATAGCCAGCACCCTGAGACAACCTGCTCATGCAAACTCAACATATACAACCATCAACTTGGCCTCAGGCCAGAACTCAATGATCAAAGTGTAAATACTTAGCCTCCGGCCAGAACTCAAAACAAAACTATGCTATTACATAACTCATACATATGAGATACTAATGCAAATACAAATACAAGGGCCGTGAGGACCCATAACTCGACCCATGACTCTCTTGACTGTAATTAGGGCGATCTGCTGTCTTCAAAGTCTTCACCAAAAACTTGCTGGCTCAGTATGTCTGCTACTGACCTGTAAAACTAGCAAACTGATGTGGCGTGAGTCATAAGACTCAGTAAGAAATAATGCTCATAACTTGAGCATACAAACTCATACAAAGTCTATTTCTTAATCTATTAATGACTTAAATTGTCTATGTAGTCACACATAACTCTCAATTCTGAGTTAACTGTAAAACTCTTATAGTCTTATCCATGTTCAGACATTACCACTTATTACAAATTTTCTGCTCTAATTCACACACACCCTTACATCTTGTTTCATACTTAAACTTTAAACATCTATAATATTGCCATTAAGCTCTATAAATCCATCTATTGTACCAAGACTCATTACGTTTCCACTATGTTACTTTAATATCTTTCCACTTTTCTTTATACTTACTTTTGATCTAATTCCGGCATTTATTGTAACCTCTTACTCTTACCTATTTTGAAATATCATCAAGTCGGAAAAATAAATATTCTTTCTTTCAAATATTTATCATACTATTTAGATCATGCTTACATGTATGAATGCAATTATATAATCACACATTAATATTCACAAGGAGAATCTCTTATGTAGCCCTACATCTCATACAAGCATCATCCACAAACACATATAAACATAATAATGATATCATGCATCAATGTTAGTTACATGCATCTAAATGTAATCATGCTATAATGCATTAACATCGACTATATGCATCTCAAATGAGTTACTAGAATACATGATTTATATGCAATAATTGCAAACCATATTTACTTTACTGAAAACTTTAGAACATGTTTTGTGAAACCCCTTTCTGAAGAACTCTTTGCTGAAAACTTTACTCGAAAACTGATTTCTGCTTTAAAATTCTGAATCTCTTATAAAACCAATGTTTCTGAAAACTTTCTTTCCTAAAGAGCTCTTTCTGAAAGCTGTAACTGAAAACTGAAATCTGAAAAACTGTTTCTAAATTCTGTTTCTGAAAACTGTGTACTATAATCTGATTTCTGAAATCTAGGCACTGAAAATCTGAAAACTGTGTACTGAAAGTCTGAAAACTGAAAACTAATGATACTCGATGCCCAGGACAACAGCTCAACTGCAGCATCTCTGAAAACTGATGGTACTCGATGCCCAGGACAACAGCTCAACTGCAGCATCTCTGAGGCTGGTGGTGCCCTACGTCCAGGACAACAGCTCAACTGGCAATGTAGAGCTCTACACCCATGACAACAGCTCAACTGGCAGTGTAGCCACCACTAGAACTAGGGGTGCGGATCAATGCTACCGCCCAAGCTCTAGACTAGGGACCAAGTACACGATCCTAAGCCGCCATCCTGGCCCTACATGTGCACATGTTCTCTGTATCTGTCAATTCCAACTGAAGTAGTTACATACTGGGGTGAGGTTTTACCTCATGCCCCGAAAACCATATAATCATATACGGTGTCTCAAAACTATAAAAATATTTTTCTGAAATATATTATCTTTCAAAATATTTGAAACTCTTCTTTGAAACATTTTGAATCTTTGAAAATATTCTTATCATTTGCTCAACTGCTGAAAATCTTAACACACACACACACATAAATATGCATTTCTCATACCTCCTCCTACCATAGCCATGCTTTCTTACAATGTCATACATGTGTATGTACATATTCATGCATAGTGAGGAATTAATGATATATGAATTCTAATCCTTGCATACTTCCATCTACAATGGTTTTATGATCTACATGCTCAGAATATAATCAACATGTTTTGCTCACACTTAGACAAACTTAAAGTAACATATATTCATCATGCCAACAATATATATACGCATATAAGTCTTATAACAACTTACTTATTCCTTACTTGTATTTGTATATACTTAGAAGGCTCTACTGTTATATCTCTCTATACACATATACTGAAATTACAAATCATTTAACTTCTCTATCATATTAAGTTCCCAAAGTATAGATGCTCACATATTTATTACTTATGTGTTAACTTCTCATTGCATACTTTTACAAATATCGAAACATATGTTTTTGCTTAATCAAATACATACAAGCAATATATATATATATATATACACTTATTTCTCAATGTAACATACATACTTTTGCTTATACATGTATACATTCGTGTTCTTGTTTCCGTGTTCTTCTACATGCACCAGTACATATATTTTCGTTTCCTTACAATTTATCATTCTTTAAACTTTAATCCCAATCCCTAGGGTGTAGTTTCTACAACCCCCAAACCCAGGTATCATTATATTATACTCATAAGTATTTCCTCACATCTCATGTATACACAAATACTTTATCATTCTTATATTTTCAATCTTAGGCTTAGTAATATCTTACTTGCAATCCCAATCCGATCAAAATTCAGAGAGCATATTCGGACTCCCGACAGCCATATGAACACGTTGCTGTCGTCGGAATTCCGATCGGAGCTATTGTTCATCTGGGATCTACAGTACACGTGTGACGTTCTCCCTCGTTTTGCATACAAACGGCCGCTGTTCGTCGAAATCAACTTCGCATACTCGTAGTACTCTCTGAGGGCTTCGATTTGGTAGGTGGCTCGGGCCGTGAAACGAACCGATGAGCCGGGATCGTGAAACCCATGCGCGCGACTGTTTCCTCCTCTTTCCTGCCGTCGCCGGCGCTGTTTGGACGATCGCCGGCCACCGGCTTGCTCCCCTTCGCCGGACGATCACAACCCCATCGGTGCGCCACTGTACCTCCGGCCAGATCGCCGCCGGCGCCACTTCCTTCCTTCTCTCTCTCCTCACGCCATTTCCCCCTACTTTCTCTTCTTATTTCATTTTTTGTATATCCCTTTTTTTTTCCTTAAATGAGTAGTAATAATAATAATAATAATACAAAATATCATCACCCATGAATTACCAAAATGCCCCTGTTTATAAGGGTAATTTTAGAAATCTGATATTTGAAGCCTTTCCGGCTTGATTTTCGAAAAGTGTTCAACACAAAAGTTGTTCGTCTCGGAAACATGAGTCCGATGGTTCAAGAATCAACTCAATCGGAGTTCATTTTCTATTTCTATGACCAAAACTGTAAACTTTACGCTTTTTACAAAAATCGCGTAACTGACTTTTGATCCCACACGTTTTCCAACGCGACGAATATTGATAATATATTATTCCAACCCATATAACATTGCTTGAACTCTTATTTCTTTATTATCATCCTGATCCGAGACTATAACGTCAGTCCGAGTATCTTCCAGAACATTCCCGAAAATCTGGGATGTTACATATACACAAGTCCAGACCCGGGTCTACCCGGTCCAGATCCGGATATCCATTTTTTATTTTATTTTTAATTTTTAATTGTATTATTTTATATTTATATTTTATCAATTTTATTAGTTTTATTTCAATTCTTTTATATTTTTTAATTATATTCTATTATATTTTTATTTATATATGCATATTATTTTGTATTTTGTATTAATATATTTTAATTTATTATATTTATTTATATTTTCCGGACCCGTGCTATCCCGGGTCTGGATTCAGATTCGTTCGGGTCCTAATTTATTAGATCAGGGTCCAGATATTTTTATCACGGACCCGGGTCTACCCAGACTTGGATCTTCCGGGTCCATGCGGATCTGGGCCGTGTCCGGGTAATTTTGACACCCCTAACCATAATCTAGCAAGTCCTCATGTTTGCCCTACATTTTCTGGGAAACTGTTTCCATTTGCTCCTTCAACCTTTAGAGCTCGGCTTTGGTCTGTGATTTGGCTGCTTTCCTAGCGGTATAATCGGTCATATCATCATCATCTAACATAGGAGTTTCTTTAGCTGTTCTATTTTTCTGTTCCACTCGCCTCCTCTCACTAGTTTCGAACCCCGTTGTTCGAGGCGCCGCTTGGATTGTTGCCATGTTAGCAATGGTTTTGGCCAAGTTTTTTAGTTATTCTACTATCTTGTTCATTGTCATCTCTAACTGATCCATGCGGGCATTGTCACCATGGGTGCTATTATTGCTTGTCATGTCTAAGTCTGTTATTTGCTTCTTGAAGAGTCTACTTTATTCCCTAACCTACTATGCCACTATAATGCCTGCATCACAAAGTTTTATCATGATGTATGACACACTCACAAAGTGGTTCTTTACTCCTAAGTATAAGAGTGTCGAATAAATAAAATAACCCGGTAAGTCCGGGGTCGATCCATATGGAATAAATTTAATAAGATAAAATAATAATTCATGTAAAAAAAAGTGAATTGTTTGAAATGATTGAAAATTTTAAATTTAACTGCAACAATAAAATAAAATGCTAGGGCTAGGGGATCCACTTTTAATATTTAAATTATAGAAATCTTACTTTTTATAATATATAATTTGTCATTATTATCCAATTATTTTATTTCAGGAATTAATTATGTTAAAACATATAAAACCAGCCATAAAGGAGATGATAACATTTGTCAATAACAAGTCCAGTCAAATACTCAATTGTGCCAAATAAATAAAATCAGTCATATAGACGGTAACAAAGTTTGTCAATAATTAATCGAGATTTAAATTAAATATTAATCATTAAATTATAATTTATATATTATAAAATAAATAAGATTAATCTATATTTTTATATTAAAAGCTTCACCATTTTACCCCAGTAAAATGAAATTAGTTACTAATGATTTGAATAAAAATACTCATAATTTTATTACAGAAAGAAATAGAAATTAAAAGAAAGCTTTTAAAAAATTAAATCACACAAGAGCTAGAACTACACAGATTTTCAGAGAAAACTATAGAATCCGAGCTGTTAAAAATAAGATGCTCATCACCTCTTCACATTTGCAATTGCTTAGCAATTTCAAAAATTGCTAAGCCATTGTATGTGATGGAGGGTTCATCCACCGAAAGGTGGATGGCTACCATCCACCCAATATTTTTTATTAAGAATTACATATAGCATAATTTTGATATTTCATCAATTTCGGCCTTGAAAACTTAAGAACTAGAAAATCTTGTTAACATCAAAGTTGTAGATATTTAAGACTTCTTTCATCAGGAATTAGAATCGCCTCAATCCGATATAGGAGAAACCGTTATGGCCAAAATACAAAAATTATACAAGGTTGGTATTTACGAAGTTGTACACTGTTAGAACGCCCTTTTAAGTTTCTGGTCTCCAAAATCCAGATGTCAAGTCCATTTTTCTAGTTATGCATCCAAAATATTACTTCACTTACATAAAAAAAAATAAAAATAAAAATAAAAATATATAAAACATAGATTTAATTATTATTTCACAAGTGTGCTAAATTAAGGGTATTAATGAAATTATAAGTGTAAAATGATTAGTTTCTCTATTATTAAATGTACATTTTTTAATGTTCATCACACCCTCAACCAGTTTATTATTACTTCCTAGTAATTTAAACGAAAACTTAAAAAAGAAAATTCTTATCCAAGTTAGTAATTGTTTCATTTCTTTCTAAATTATCAAATATGAAAATTCTCATGTACTTTTTACTCTTCTTCCATACATTCATAAGAGAAAGTATCAATCAATTCATTGTACCCACAATATTCATAAGTCTTGTTGAAAATAAAGTAATATTTTTGTCCTAAAGTTATATCGCAATTCACACCTTTTGGCAGTGATAATTTATTTATATATAAAAATATGTTTTTTTTAAATAGTAATACATCTTAAATCATTGTAACGAGATTTGAGCTAGTGACTCCCAAACCAGTTGGCTTTAGGGCACTAGGTGTTAAGAAACCCCTACGGACTTAATTGCTCGGATCTCAGATGTTAAAAAGAATAAGTGTCTGATGTCTGGTTACTAAGTAAAACCTTGATTATTATTATTATTATTATTTTAAAAGTAACTCAAGCTTTATCGTTTTACGCGAACAATCACTGCTTGATGATGCAAGATGTCTAATTACTAAGTAAAAGCTTGGTTAGTTTTTTTTGAATAAAAACATAAATTCAATTGCCTTTAGGTGCTACCTCCAACAAACTAGAGAACTAAATATTACAAAATTTTCCCTTACAACCTACGATCATATCTTACCGTGTATGTTGATAATACCTGTCAAATGAGCATATGAAGATCAAATTTAATCAATATTATGGAGAATTTATAAATTTAAATTATTCAAAAAGAAATGAACAAAAATAACGTGTTACGAAATATTGAGATGCGTCTTAGGAGCGAAAACTTCTTACACTGCCATCTCTGAAAAACAATTCCACTTGGTTAGTCAAAAAAAATTTATTGGTTTGTGTGTATTTTTTTGAAAAAAAACACAAGAAAATCAACACAAAATATTTTTTTAAAAAACATAAAATAACAACAAAGTAAAAACAACACAAAACTTTTTTTTTTACATAAAATAAAACACAAAAATGAAAATATTTTTTAAAATAAAAATACAACAGTAAAACATAAAAACGAAAACTATCTAGTCAACTATCCATTCCCCTCAACCAAATTGAGACATTGTCCCCAATATTTGAATAAGAAGAAGTAGAGTTTAGAAGACATCACCTAGTTAGTGTGGAGTTGACAATTGAATCTACGACTATTTAAAAGAAAAAATTACAGATTAAGATTCAAGTCCACTATACGCTTCTTGGCACAATCATTATCAGACCAGTTCAACTTGGAAAGAATGGGGTTGATTTTTGGTTCATAAACTAAGAGTTGGTCAATTAATTCATCCATTTTTCTTGCAGTTAGGGCAAAATCTTTTACCGATTTTGAAATGAACCCAAGTCTTTTGGCATCCTCAAGAATACTAACAGAAAATCAAAAAAATTGATCACATTAAGTAGTCTAATGAGTTTTCAGTGAATGTTCAAGTTCGCCTATGACGCAACTGTGAATTTTCTTCCAACGTGCCAAGCTCACCTGGTAAATCAATAAAAACTTCAGCATGATTAATCATTTCAGTAAGTCTTTCAGACATACCTGAGACAATGTAATCTTCTCCATTTGATTTTCCGATGAGGTTTTCGTTTGCCAAATGTTTTGGAATGATCCTTAAAACTTGACTGTCACCTTCTTGCACGGCATTTGAAACACATCCCATCAATCCAAGATTCTCACCGCCATATACTAAGTGCATGTTTCTTTCCACCATAACTCTACCAATTCCTTTACAGCTTCAACAAATTCTAGTTTAGTTCCAGAGCTAGTTCCATAAAACACACAAATATGTGTGACTCGTCGTCATGAAGGTTTCTCCATTTTTGTTCTCTCCCTTATCTGGGTGTGTCGAAGAGAGAAATGACAAGCTATATTTATGGATCCTGAAAAAGAGTGAGTAATAAAATCACTAGTACTGCAAAATGATAATTATCAGATGAACAGTAAAATAGATCATGAAAGTCAAAAAGTTTAGATAAAGTAAAGTAAATCAAAACAGTAAATTAAAGTAAATCAAAACAGTAATTTAAAATAAAGGAAATCAAAGCAATAAATTGAAACAATATGTACCGGTAGTTGTGATTGTGGCTTACATCTTCTTCTAGTTTTACGTCTAGTAATGACTTGAACACCCTCTATGGGTCGAGGATATGCCTCCCATCCAATTTTCTTATAAATTGGCAAACATGGTCTTTTAAAGTCATATTCCCGAGACTGTATTGTTGTCTTTCTTTTTGAAATTGTGTATTCAAATTATGAATTACTTGATGAACATGTCCACTAGGATTTGTCTCAATAGTCAGTGATATATCATCTAAAGACTCCTTACTCAAGCCATCTCTAATGAATCAAATTTTATCTTCGCGATTCTCAGACATCATTCCTAAAGAACGACAACGAGTGTTGCACGTCCAGCGTGCACATTTATAACAAACACCTAATTGTTTAGCTCTTTGTTTCTTAGTATATGTGTTTTCCCCTAAACCAGACATGTAAGAAATGAAAGAGTCAGATGACTCACCTGCTAAACGAACCATTGCTTCAATTACCCAACGAATATCCATAGGAATACCATTGATTGAAGCCTCATTTTTCTGGTACGTGCTATGTAAATTTGCGACAATTTCTTACATGTCTTGATTGTAAGGTATCAGTAAGTTTAGGAAACTGAAAGAACCGACTTAGAGTCACCGAATACCGTTATCCTCTATTTAATCGGGGTGAAAGACTCTGAAAAAAAAATACTGCAAAACTCAAGAACAAAAATGGGAATTAGACAAATACAAAAGAAAATAAAATAAAATAACAACTTGAAATACATCAATCACAGTACACTCGGTTTGAAAGGAAAAGAGATTCTTGAAAATTTGAACACTACAAAAATAGTTTTAGACGTTGTCCATTCACTTTAAATACATCACCATCCCTAAGATTCTCAATGTCAACAGCTCCATATGGGTAAATATGTTTCACAATAAATAGGCCACTCCATTTGGATTTCAATTTTCCAGAAAATAAATGAAAATGAGAAGTATAAAGCAAAACTTTTTGACCAATTTCAAATATTTTTCGTGAAATTCGACTATCATGAAAGGCCTTAGTTTTAGCTTTAAGAATTTTTGCATTCTCATATGAATCATTCCTTAACTCTTCAAGTTCGTTTAATTACAATTTACGTTCATGACTGGCATTTTCAAGGTTTGAATTGAATGCTTTAATAGCCTAATATGTCTTATGCTCAAGTTCTATAGGAAAATGACAAGGTTTTCCATAAATTAGACGATAGGAAGACATTCCCAAAGAGGTTTTGAAAGTTGTTCGGTATGCCTAAAGTGCATCAGTCAGTCGAAGAGACCAATCTTTGCGATTTGGGTTGACCGTTTTTTTCAAAATTTGTTTGAATTCCCTATTTGCTAGTTCAACTTAACCATTTGCCTCGGGGTGATTGGAGGTAGAAACATTATGTGTAATTACATATTTTTTCATTAAAGACTCAAAAGGCTTGTTATAAAAGTGTTTACCTCCATCACTTATAATGGCCCGATGGATTCCAAATAGACTTAAAATATTTTCTTTTAAAAATCTAATCACATTTTTGTGATCATTGTTTCGACAATGAATCGCCTCAACCAATTTTGAGACATAATCGACTGCAACTAAAATATATAAAAATCTAAATGATGGTGGAAATGGACCCATGAAATCTACTCCCCAACAATCAAAGATTCCGATGACAAAGATGGGATTTAAAGACATCATGTTTCTTTTTAAAATGGATCCTAACTTTTGACAGTTTTCAAACATTTTGCAGAAAGCATGTGTATCTTTAAAAATGGTGGGCCAATAAAATCCACACATTAAGATTTTTGCAGCAATTTTCTTAGATGAGAAGTCACATCCACATGCTTCTGAATGAAAAAACTGAATAACACCACTTATTTTATTATCCGGTATGCATCGTCGGAAAATATAATCGAGGCAATACTTGAACAAATATGGATCGTCCTAGTAGAATATTTTGACTTCGGTTAAAAATTTCTTCTTATCTTGTTAGCTCCAATCTGGAGGTATTTTCCTGTTGTAAGAAAATTGACAATATTAGCATATCAAGGCATTGTATTTACATAAAATAAAAAATCATCAGGAAAATAGTCATTGATAAGGGTCGTGTCAATTGATGACTCATTTTTGTGTCCCGATAAATGATCCGCAACCACATTCTTTGCTCATTTCTTGTTCTTGATTGTGAGATTGATTTCTTGAAACAGAAAAATTCACCATAGTAATCTTGGCTTTCCATCCTGTTTAGACATCAAATATCTAACAGCAGCACGGTCAGAATAAACAATGGTTGAGGAACCAATTAAATATGATCAAAATTTATCCAATACAAATATTACAGTAAATAGTTCATTTTCTGTGGTAGTGTAATTCATTTGTACATTGTTTAAAGTTCTACTTGCGTCCTAAATTACATACGACTTACCTTCATTTCTCTATCCTAATACTGCGCCAACTGCATAATCACTGACATCACACATTAGCTCAAAAGGAAAAGACCAATCAGTAGATTGTATGATAGGAGTAGAAGTTAAAAGACTTATAATTTTTTCAAGTGATTTTTGACATTAATCTGTCCATTCAAATATTGTACCATTTAATATGAGGTTACATAATAGTCTGGATATGGTATTAAAGTTTTTAATGAACCTTCTATAAAATCATGCATGTCCTAAGAAAGAAAGAATTTCCCTGACTATTTTTTGTGGTGGTAATTTAGAGATTACCTCTATTTTTGCCTTGTCAACCTCAATACCTTTAGATGACACAACGTGACCCAAAATAATTCCTGAATTAGTCATGAAATGGTATTTTTCCCAATTTAACACAAGTCTTTTTTCTTCACATCTTTTCAAAATATTTTCTAAATTATTCAAGCAATTATCAAAAGAGTTCCCAAAAACAGTTATATCATTAATAATGACATCTAAACAATATTCAACCATGTCATTAAATATGTTTAACATGCATCGTTGGAATATTGCTGGTGTATTACAAAATCCAAAAGGCATTTTCCTAAATGCAAATGTTCTAAAGGGACATGTGAATATGGTCTTGTTTAGGTATTCTAAAGCAACATGAATTTGATAATAACCTGAGTAACCATCAAGAAAGCAA